>BACB01001511.1:0-19968 GCA_000338015.2 Ganoderma multipileum BCRC 37180
TAAGTTACGGACCCGCTTCGACCAACTTGAATCCTGATTCTGAGGCCCCCACCCACGGCAGCACTCACGCTTTGGCGCTGCCTTTTATGAAACACTCTGTCCCATTCGTCAGGCATGTGGTTTGGCTATTCTCGAGTCCGCCAACTACTCACCCCGCGTATTATTCACCATACGCTTCGAGCTTCCGGCTGTGCCCTCCGTTCTTGGATGCTAGACTGTGCGGATGAGGATGTTCACCGCCAGCCTTCCGACTTGAAGCAGTCGTGGCGGTGACGCCGCCGGCATCTGGGATGATCACAACTTATTGGTGCGTCTGAAACTCGATCTACATGCTACTAGAGCAAGGTGTGACCATAAGAACCCAGAAACCCATTGCTTGAACCAGCGTCCGAGAACAATCCAACACAACATCCCAATATCTACATTCACTGCCTCCCCTCCGCATTCGCTCCCCTGCGCTCCCCCCGCTCAACCCCTCGCCGAAGCTGTCGCTGTACCATGGTATACGACTCTGCCAAGTACGAAAAGCTCCTTGACAACGGGAGTTCTACCGACGTAGATGTCCGAGAAGACACTCACATTTACTATCCCGAAGGTAGCTTCGCCCTCTGCCATTTGACCGCGACACAACTGACCTATAGTATATCCAGGACTGCGCATCCCGGGTACGATCGCGGACACCCCGAAGGCAACACCGATATCCCCTCTCTTCCTCTGGCTTGCGGGCGCGGTCCTCCTTGTCGGCTGCATCGACATCGTTTCGCTCGCCTACGTCTGGCACATATCCGGCACCGTCTTCCAGGACAAGGACTTCGCCGCCAACCTCGAGTACGCCGACCCGTACATCGGCCTGCCCGAGCTTTACGCGTCCGGGAGGGTCAACTCGTCGCCCATCGACCCCATACTCATCCGCGCTCGCATCTCCGCGCAGGTGTACGTTGACGAGCCCGACAAACTCGCCCCGCGCGGAGAGCGCGACTATTGGCACGAGACGTGGGGCATGCTCTCCCCACACGAGAGGCGCCTCCACGTTACCCCAAATGTCAGTGTTTGACCCCGTCGCTGAAGTACTCGTGAACTCATCCATTATTGTAGATCCGCACGATAGTCCAATTTCGCGCCATCGACTTCGGGATGGAGGACTGCCGCCTCGTCTTCACCCTCCCCCCTCTCACCGGCCCTCTCGAAGACCGCGCCTCATTCATCATGAACCCATCGTCCCGCTTCGACGTGTTCCGCCTCGCCTCCACGCGGCCGCTCGACATCAAACGGCTCTCGTACCGCACACGGCCGCAGATCGCGGAGAGAGTCGCCACGCTGCAGGCGCGCGTGGACGAGGAGACGGAGATCCACCGTTTTGCTTGTCCGAGGGGCTCGCTGCATGTGTTTGAGGTGGCGTGCGCGGCGGGCGAGGACTGCATGGTGGATGTGTGGTCGAGCCAGAACACGACGTATGGTGCGTAGGCGGCTCCCCGCGTTGGTGTGAAATCGTATCGCTGAACTGACTGGTCGTGCTAGGTGTGAATATGTACCAGCATCAGACGATCTGATTTGTCCCGCCTCGAGCCCCCTTATGCTCGTACTGGACCCCTGCGTTGGAGACTTATAATTGGAAGCTAGCTTGTCCGAGTCTATCGTGATTGCATGATATTCATATAAAACCCATACATCGGAAGTTTCAACGACGACATTCATGAAAATTCGTAGACCGGAGCGGAGCACCGTCACACCTCCTGAACAGTCTTTTGGTCCACATCGGACACCCCATCCACCTCGCGCGAAACGGCAGCCTCACTGCTCGCGGTCGGGGCCCTGGCCGGCGTGTTGACGTTCTCACGCCCCAGTGCAGACACCGTCTCGGCAGTCTTGTGCCGTGTCCACGCCGCGCCCGTCACGATGCGCAGAATAATAAGTTGCGGCGAGACGCACTATAAATCATAGCCGAATGAGCCCACGCCGCACCCAAACACTCACTTGAACCTAAGCGGCACTCACTGTGAACATGCTGTACAGGGCCCCGAAGAGGATGGAAATATCGCTCTGCATCCCGTACGAAACGAGGAACGCCACGCCCGACAGGCTATACGGGAGTGCGGACTCCACAATCACCGGGAGTGAGCCCGTATACAACGCGGCCCTGGCGCGATCCAGACGTCCTGCGGCGCCGGGGACTGTGGAGTTCAGGTTCGCGGCGCGCGCGAAATACACGAGGCGTGCACAAATCACGCCCGTCGCGATGACGTTCAGCGAGATCGTGGTGGCGTAGTATGCTAAGCCCAGCTGCGCGGCTGTCCCGGCGAAGAAGTTGGCGTTGGGCTTGCCCGAGCTGTATAGTTCGATGATCCCCAGCGCTGACAGAAAAGGGGTTCAATACATATTCTTGTATTGAGCATTCGATGCACGTCAGGTGGGACGACTCACCGATACTTGCAGCGTAGAGGAAACATGGGGAAGCGATGACGCGGAAATCGGGCCAGAGAACGTATATCCTGAATATCTGGGTAATGGTACCGATGGTCAGCATCTCGAGACGGGTGCCGTACACACTGCCGAGTCGATTACACGGGCGAGCACGCACCAGGAGCCCATCGCTCAGCATGATCAGGATGACTGAGGCGGCCGTGCCCATCGTTTGGTACCAAACGTTGACCTTATTCGCGAAGAACGCCGCTGAGCCACCTGGAGCCCCGGAATGGATAATCCACATTTCTTGGCCGAATACGGCTTCCGTAGACATGTAGATCGTGATCAGGATCAGTAGTACAGTGCTGAACGCCGCGTAGAACTTGTCGATCCTTGACCATGCTTTTTGCTTATCGACCAAGACCCTCATAATCATCCAGTAGAGGGCAAGCTCAACGCCTGTGGGTGATTGAGATCGCGACAATGAATATGGAGGCGATGCATCGAATAGATGGAAACATACCGTAGAGGATCGCATTGAAATTGACCGCCAAGTAATATGCGTTTTGGAAGAGGGACGACATGGCGTGGCCGCAGGGTCGTGAAGAGCACGGAGCGGAAGGCGGGACAGCTCCCTCACACACGGCGCATGGGTGACCGATGCCGCAGCGCAGAACCTTATAGTGCCATGAAGATTCTAGTGCGTCGCCGATCGAGGAACTTGTCGAACAATTTTGTCGAAGTTCGTTCTCGGCCTCGTCATGTGCCTCTCTAAGAGCACAGAATGAAACAGATATTTGATAGCATTGATGTATGAGATAGCGTGGCGAAGGTCCTATTGAATGCTCCCGTTGTCAAGAGAGGCTTGAATAGAAGCAGAATGCTTAAGACGTACTAGGCTACACATCGAAGCGAGTTCTAAGCCTCCTCTGACCACGACGGTGAGACCTGGAGATGTTAGAGGTCAATGTTATTCCAGCGTCCAGGTCATAGATCACAATTGATCAACTCACGTGATAAATAGACGAACGCAGGCCAGTCGGATTTGCATCCTGCCCGCCGCCCTAAGGCGACGGAGCAACTTTCATGATGGGTAGCGAGAAGGAGATTGCCGAGGACCTTTGCGGGATGGCGTTAGTCGTGGTAATTACTCCACTGTCGCCTTGACGTGACTTTGAAACGGAGCCTTTGGATGGGTATGCCGCCTATGGAATACACCATTGTGTGGGCAGTTTGTATAAGGACGCAGCTTGCTTCCAACGCGCCCCAAAACGCCGTGACATGATCTCCCGGGCGCTCTCCATCTTCCTGCTCGCCTTCCTCGGTGTCGCCAATATCTGGGTCGACCACTCACTCGTCAACGATATCCACAAGGTCTTCGAAAAGCGTCCGCCGCCCTTCTCTCACTACAGTACGCTCCTCTGCGGCATTCACGGCACCCCGCTGATCATCGTGTTCTGCCTTCTAGCATGGATCGAAGATGACATCCCCGAACGCTTCCCCCTTCTCTCTCCTCGCCCACACGTCCTCATGTCCGTCGAAGAATCCGTGCGATACTCCCTCTGTGCGCCCGAAGCACCGCTCGAGTGGCTCTGGACCGCGACCGCGCACGACCGCGGCAACACGCACCTCGGCCCGCTCCACCGCATCGGCGTCGTTGCCCTCGCGCACCAGCAGCACTGCATTCGCTCCCTTCGTGCGGCGCTCGCGGCGGACGAGGTACCGGAGGGACATGCGCTGCATCATGCGGAGCATTGTTTGAGCTTCTTGAGGGAGTCGACACTGTGTGCTGCGGATACGACGCTCGAGCCGGGAGATGCGTTTGGGCGGAACTTTACGGCGGAGAGGTGGGTGGAGGATAGGGAGTGCATGGATGCGGAGGCTTTCTACGCTTCGATGCTGCAGCGCTGGAATGAGTGGGTGGAGGTACGGGACCAAACGGCGAAGACGGATTGAGGGCAAACGTAAGCGGGGCGAAGGAGTGAGTGTATTCGCATTTCGTAGTACGATTGCATCTGTATCATTCGAAAGAACGGGGACATCGAGCGCCCCGAGAGGGGGAAGCGCGAAGAGAAAGTGGGTCGGGGAGCACGAGCGGGAGGGTTATATATCCTAATAAAACAACAAACGAGGGTGTATCGGTTCTGCGGGTTCCGTTGCGAGGCGGAGATCAGAGTGCAGCACCGATAGTATTATCGACCATCCAGGTACTCGGCGAAGGGGGGACGTCCGACAAGGTTTTGCTGTCCATATCCCTGAAGTCGCGGGATACAGACAAGGACACTTTCGACGACAGGGTCTTGAGGGCGACGGCGGTGGCCTCGCTGCTGTACGTGAACCGCGCACGGTTGGGGCTCGGCACGGTGATGGTAGAGAAACGCGCCGTGTTTGGGTTCGAGTTTGAGTTCGAGGTCGATAGGAACGGTGGGATGGTGCCAGTGCCTGAGGCTCCATCCTGGGACCAGGCCCGGCCCATGAGCACCCGGAGGATGATCATTTGCGGAGAGACGCACTGAACGAAAAACGAAGCGGAGAAGAACCGGAGCCTCAGCATCCGGTAACGAAGGACGGAAATGAAAGGCACACACAGTCATCATCACGTAAACGGAGAGCCAGAATATCGAGGTCGGATGGCTGATCCCGAGCGTCACGACGTACACCAGTCCGAAGAGCGTGTACGGGAGCATCGCCTCGACGATGAGCGCGACGACGCCCGTGTACGCTTGGGAGGCGGCGTGGCCAAGCGTCTTCTGCATACGCTTCGAGACACAGAGGATGCGGATGCAGATGAGCATCGAGCACGTGAAGTTGAGGACGATGACGACAGTGGAGTACGAGAGTGCGATGAGGGCAGCAGATCCGATGAAGAAATCGGAGTTGGGGGTCCCGGAGGCGTAGCAGGTCAGGATGCCAAGGGCAGCTGTGGCGATGTAGAGGATGGAGGGAAAGATCGCGACACGCCAGTCGCTCCAGACGATGGAGGTGCGGTAGATCTGTTACCTCGTCAGATTTATTCCTCCTCTGAAAGCGACGAGACACTCACCAGAAGACCATCGCTCATCAGATTGAGCACGATGGACGCGGCACTCCCGAGCGTTTGGTACCAAACGGCCGCATTATCGGCGAGATACTGCCCAGATCCCCCGGGGTAATCGACGTGTACGAGCCACATCTCCTCCCCGAATACCGCCTGCACGGCGACGTAAATCGTGATCATGAGAAGGAGGCCCGTGCTGAGATACAGAAACCGCCTATCGCTCCGCCTGCGAGCCTCTCCGACCCTGGAGCGGCCTTGCATGATCAGCCGCACGCTTGCGAAGTACAGGACTAGTTCAACGCCTGTGCCGCATGGATCAAGAGTTAGGGCAACGCATTGCAGTGAAGGGTGAAGAATGCATGAGATGCGCACCATAGAGGATTGCGTTGAAGGTGTTGCCGATGTAATAGGAGTGTTGGAAGATCGCGTTCTGGTCGGGCATCTTGGAGCTCCTCGGCGATGTCGTTCTAGACTCCCTGCGTTCGTCGAACCCAGTATGACAAGGAGCAAAACAGGGAACAAGTGTGAAAGCGCGTCTGTCGGGGAACGGACGCGTATGCTAGTTAAACACTCCCCGAGAGCATCCGGACGGTCTCGTAGTCCCCGAGGCTAGCCTTATCGAGAATCGAGGAAGAGCGGGGCATCATAAATCAAAGAGCTTGGAGCGCGCCAGACGGCCACAACTATGAGGGCTTTTCATAAAGTGGGAAGGGCTAAGACTGCGCCCATAGATAGTGAGTGATAGTTGGTTCATCAGGTCCGTCGGCGCAGGAGAGATAATCTTGCGCGGCGCAGATATGAAAACAACGCTGATGTTGAAGAATGTCACCGGGACGTAAGGGATGGTCGCTGGGAATGGAAGGCAGTACACCTGAGCAGCGGAAATGAAGTGAGCACGTGGGAATGTGGACAACACCCCGGGAATGGCACCTAAGTACTCGTGGCTCCTAATCCAATCCGAGGAAGCTTTATTCTTCGAGACGAAGTGGCCGTCTCGAGGATTCTTCTAGACCCAGCGCATAGGCATCGGGCGGTACGCTAGAGTGGTGAGGGCCAAGTAAGTGCTCAGATATGATCCTCAAATGCTGTATACCAAGGGAAACCACACCGAGTAGGGATTGAACGAAAAACCGCAGAGGACGTCACCGTCATGAACGTTGAGGTTTTCATTGACGTCGCGTCGACATGACGTGGAAGTCAAACGACGCTGGAGTGTTCCCAGTTGGCGTTGGTGTGACTTCGAGCGAATACAACATGAGGAGTCGCTGTAAGTAGACCAGTTCCGATCCGTGAAGCAATAGCAATAGTTCTCGGACGAAGCAGGCTGTACATGAAAGCAGGGATCAAAAACGAACGACATCGCACGCCGCCTTCCACTGCCAGCGGCAATTTCCGAGCGGGCGCTACACCTTCCACGCTCGGTGCGGTTCAGCGACATTTTTGCATTCGTGCGGCTGTCGCTTCGCCCGTTTGTACGACAGCGCACTTGTACATCAAGAGGATACGTCTTCGAATTCTAACAGGGCTTCAAGTTGGCTCGTTACTCTCCTGCACCACTGCTCGAGTTCCGCTTCCCCTCCAACTACCTCCGATGCTCCCGCTGATTCTTCCACACCACGTCGTACACCGCCCTCCAGTCATTGCACCTCCTCACCGCATGAGGATGCAGCGCGTTCACCTTGTGCGGGTACTGGATCGGGTCGAACTGCAAGTCTCCTCGGCATGTCGCCATCTGCCGGATGTAGTTCAAGCAGTGTCGCGTCGGTTCGGCGTCGCGCTCGCCCAGTGGACGGGTGAGCTGGTCGCGGACAACGTCGAGGCACCGGAGCTGGTGCATCATCGACACGGTGTATGGGGTACGTTCTGGTCCAAGGTGGATGACGCCGCCTTCGGGAAAGAGCGGTGCCCATTGGAGCGCGGAGTCAAGCTTGTAGTGCGTCCAGCTGTCGAATTCAAGCACGACCTCCTTGCGCTCGACGTTCCATAGCCCGCCTATTGCATCTTAGGGAGTAAGCGTGGGGGTTATGGGAGGTAAAATGTAATCACGAACCGTTCTCAGAGTGCCCAGCGCCCTGTCCGCGGTTGATCACTGTGCGTGCCGCAAACTTGAATATCGTGTTCAGGGCAAGAACGGCAATGGCGAATGTGACGAGTATGTTCTCCAGGGTACGCTTGGATAGCATGGGGTCGAAGCTCGTTAAAGGAGGGATGATGGACCGATGCAACTTCGGCGCCTGTATTTGGGTCCCTTGTGGTACAGACGACGCAACGCCGCGAGTCATGATATATCCGCATGCGACAGGCGGATTGCGCTCCGATACTGGCCCTTTCTCCGTCCTTAGATCTCGGGCGTAGTCATGGTTTCAAATACTTGAATCTTGAGGCCTTGAAGCGACACGCTTGCGAGTGCCACATGGAACACTACCGCCACACCGAGCGAGCGCGTAAGCACTCGATTGCTGCAGCGACGGACGTATGAGAAAGCACTTACGCCGATGTATGCCCTCTGCAAGGGTACCGACTCCATCGGGCCACGCCTTCAAGGCTCGAACCCAATACTGACAGCGCGTGAAAGGCGAGGCCGCCATCTAAGACGCCCGAAAACCCTTATGATATCGCAATGCGTGCAGCGGACAGCTATATTCGCGCATGTATCCTAGAGTGAGATCAGTGAAGGACGCGTTACAAATAGCACCTGGACGCACCCAGGAAAGAAACAATGAAACATGCGGCAATCTGTCCGCAGGCCATAGTTTTCCACTGCCACTAACGCAGAATCACGACTAGGAGTCCGCGTGGCCCTTTGAGGCTCGGAATATGCGCGAGGTGCAGACCAGCAGCAATGATTACCGCATTCCTCATGGACCTCATCGACATGACCGCCTGTTCTTCATACTGCACTCAGCATAAAACCAGGGATACCTCCGACGCGGCGCACATTGGTTCGTCCCCCCACCCTTCCACCCAGTGATTTCTTACTATATTCCCTAATTAATCGTTAAATCCCTAATGGAGCTGCGAACGATGACTCACTACTTCGCACCGCTCTTCCTTCTACTCTTCGTTTTGGCGTCCTACGCTCTTCCCGTGGGGCCCTTGGCGTTGCCGCCATCATCGTCGCCATTCCCGGAGCCATCGCCACAGAGGGAGGTGCAACGTGAGTCATCCCGATTCTACGAATCTCCTTGGAGGATGGAGCCTGAAACATGTACAGCATCAGAAGACGCACACTGGGAGACGGACTGGCTGTAACAGCCACCACTTACGACATGACATCCTTGGAGGAAGAGGGAACCAACGGAGACTTGGGACAGAGGCACTTGCGCATTGTACCACCATCACACATCGCACCGCGGACGAGGACCATCGCATATCCTACATATTGTATAGCTACTTCGATGAGGTCGTTCGCAAAGACACCGTGTATGACAAACATACTTTGGTCTAAACCCTGTAGTCGCTGCAGTCTCGTCCGGGTTCGACGCCACAATAGTCCAAAGTTCCTCTGAGGGCAATGTTCAGCGTACCGCAGGTCCCGGCGACGGGCGTGCTGGTCAACAGTTTCTACGCCGCCTCCGCCTGCCCTCCTCGCCGATCGTTAGGCCACCATCGCGAATAGAGCGGACGTTCTCTATGGAGCCTGGCGCACGATCAGTTCTGGAAGAATGCAGCCACTGCCAGCATCTCGTACCTCTGGATGCCCCAATACGAGGCTGCTAGAGAGCTTGGCGCGATGGATAGGGTGTCGAGGCGCGCTCTATCGCGTTCCAATTTGTGAGCGAGGTGGGACGTCGCGGTGGTGTTACCATACCGCGTCTGCGGCCTCCGAGTCGGTCAGCACATATAAAGCGAACCGGGGTAGATCTCGTTTTGCTCACCGTCGAGACTCATCACCGAACTCGAACTCTCAACCGCTATCATTCGCACTCTCGAGATGCAGTTCTTCAAGAGCACCACCACCTTCTTCTTCGTCTTGGTCGCCGCCGCTATGCCGGGCCTCGCCATGCCGCAGCCTGAGGCTGAAGCCGAAACGGTGCAGGTGCCCGCTGGAGGTAAGCCGTCTTCCAACTCGTCAGAGCTCGGACGCTGAAGACGATTCCCATCAGCTCAGCACGCCGAAACCGATTGGCTCTAACTCACTGGGCACGGAGCACACGAATGTCATTTCTTGATGTACGAATAGAACGCATTCGCGGCGGGGAGGGGAGGGGTGCCGTGTCAGGACGGACGCTGTTTGGAAGCAGGTCTTGGCCGTTTGTAACCAGCCGCGGCATTGTAATCCGAATCATTTTCCTGCGCGCGAGAGAAGGTCCACGTCCGGGAGAACGGATACATCCGAGTTCGACGCCGTAAAGATGTGACCTGAACCTACAGGTACGAGATTTAGCGTGCTTGGGCGCACTAACTATAGACGGACGTTACAGGGAAGTGGAATGTTTGGTGGTTACCGTACCTTGTACGACAGTAACAGGCTGTTTGCGTACGTGTCTTCTCAAAAGTCGGCGGACGCTCGAGCTCTTTGGGATGTGTCGCGTCTCCACCCATTCTCTCGCCCTCGTACACATAACATCGTTCACGTCCTCGTCCTCTATCCGCGCATGATCCTCGACATCGAGCACCTGCCTCAGGATCCTCGACCCGTGGTTTCCCAAAGGCCAATAGGTCGTGAGGCCGCGCATCCCGAGGGTTGGCAACATTGGGACGTGCGCGAGGTGGGACCCGTAAAACTAGCGTTGCGGGTCGTCGGGCTGTGCTCAACGTGGACGAGGGTAGGATAGACACGGAGGGTTGCGATAAAGGATGAGTTGAGGGGTGCAGAGAAAGACGGCAACGAAGGAGACACACCTGCTCGTCGATAATTGCACCCCCACGCTCGACTACGGCAAGGTCATCCATCCGCCGGCAGGTCCGACAGCGGGTTCCATCACATCAACCCGTCTCCCGTATGCCCCGTGATCCTCCCCGTCTTCCGCCTCTCGAACCTCCATAAGCTAGTTTGTTACTGTAGTGAGTCGCCTGAGGTCCGCGGACGAACGCGAGTTGTACCCAGACCCGGAAGTGGACGTACTCATAGTCGCCATACGTTCCGTTTTTGCGTGTCCTCGATACACAAAGGAGAGGAAAAGGGAAGGGGTTAATTCTGAGAAGCGAGACGTAGCAGACAAGGTGAGCAAGGTCAGGGGTTACTTACTCAAATAAGTACATATAAATCGATTCTATGCCAGGTCTGATTAGCGTTGTATTACATAAAGGCTATTCACTTCTTGATTCTGTAAGAAGCTACAATTGACGTATAATTGACGTATTAATATCCAACGCAACCCTGCCCTAAACCAATCAGTTTCGTTTGCCAGCGGACCATTCTCGCAACCAAACGCTGCACGCTGAATTTGGGGTCCTACTTTTGACTTGGTTCCAGCCCTCGCTTCAACGGCTCAGGTGCAATCCAACGCGTAGGTTAGCCCACATGTATTATTTTATCCAGTTACGACGCTCACTCATGTTCGTATTTATTTAGAAAAGCACGCATGCATTTCACGAGGCATCTGGAGCCTTTCAACGCCCTGACCCGTGCTCCCCCCGAAATCTTTTACTACGTCTTCCGGCTTCTCCGTGAGGATAAGCAAACCCTCTTATCGTGCACATGCGTGTCCCGATCCTTCAGAGAGCTCTCGATACCCTGGCTCTTCGCACGGATCTCGCTCCGCCCAGTGACGGAACGTTTCTCTCCTTTCATCGAGTTCCTAGACACCCACCCCGACCTGGCCGTCTACATCAAACGTCTACACTTATCCGGGTATAAAGGTTTCTCAGGAACCTTCGTCGTCCATCCCCAAAACGCTGTCCAAACATTCATCTCGTCCGTCATCTCCAAGCTTCCCTCGTTACAGCGCCTATTACCATCTTGCGTCAGCTTGCAATTGGACGCTGAAGCTGATTACACTTCGATGTCCCAACTGGAGGGCATCGTGTTGGACGCCCAGGCAACCAAGCCTTTACCAAAGCTATGGATATCCGATGTTGGCATGATCTCATGGGCGTCCATCCTGATGTGGTTTCTGTCGAGATACGCTGTGGACACATTGCAGCTTTCCGGCGTCCGGATTACCCCACTCGAGGACTTGAAGAGCGCCATTACCCCATTCCTCCATCGTCTCAGGAATACGGTGTCAATTCCGAGGCTGGTCCTTGATGAGTCCCCCAATGAATGGAGTGATGCGTACTCTTTGCTCGAGGAGATCCTCCAACCCGGTTCTCTTGAGGCAGCCTCCCTGGTTTGCATGACACCGTCTTGCGCTACGCGTGTCCTGGGCTTCATGCGTGTCGCAGGCCATAACGTCACCCATATCAGCTTCGATATCGCCTAGCTTTCAGTGGAATCCGACAGGTTTGGTCGTAAGTGTGTCTAGCTCGTTCTTCGTCATGCAACGTCTCTATTGACCTGACATCCACAGTTCTGGGTCTGGACTGGGGCGTCTTCGGAGAAAGCCTCGCCTGTTGCCCACGGCTAGAGAGCCTCCAGATCCGAATCGTACCCTTCAGCATCGACGACTACTCTGGTCTCCCTCGCCACCTCGTCTTCACCTCGTGGAGTTCATAGAGGAGCCACCGTGGTACAGCGACATGGGCGAACTCGAGTTGTGGGATCTCGAAGCCCTCGGCGAGTACCTCACGCGCGAACCCGCCGAGTTTCCGCTGCTCCGTAGCGTCGACATTGAGCTCAGGCTGAACCAATCCTACGACAATGAGGACCTTGCGGAGGCCCTTTTGCTGGAGCTGTCGGCGTTGAAGGGCGTGGGACTGTTGCGCATGTTCTGTGACGAGATGTGAGTTTTTTTCGTTCATGTTTAGGGCGGGCCCGCAACTCACCAATCCGTCCCAGGACGCCGTCGGAGCGGACTGCCTTCAGCATCGAGCCCCTCCCGACAGGCGGAGAGTGAGAATTGGGAGCTAACTTTGTCGTGGATACGACCCTGACGCCACGGCTGCAATATTTGTCTGCGGAACGGACTAGTACTACTCGGAAACTTCAGTGTCCACAACGTGAAACACCCTCCCCCCATACGCTCGTCAGACCTCCAATACACACCCGAATAATATTCATTCATGTCTCACCATAACACTTCACAACACTATCTGCGCTCCGGAAATAGGGCGGCCCTCCACAAGGTAAGTATACGGTATTAAACAGCCTCCCTTGGCTTTTGCTCTTTGGTTGTACAAGTGCTTTCGGCGACCGCCTCAGGCTTGCGCTCTTCGCGCTCTACGTCGAGAACGTCTCGGCCGTCTGGTTCGGCTGCAGTGGTTGTGAGGTGCGTCATCTGTCCTCTCTTTTCTTGGTAATTTGTTCATCTTTGAGGACAGGTGTTCAGCGTACCGTCACTTCCGCCTGGCGCTGGCGAGGTACAACGGCGCAAAGAAGGGCGCAGCGTAGAAAAAGGAGCTCTTATCGCTCTCTGCTTAGACGTGGGGCGGGGGATTGGGATTGGAGGCGGTGGCGTGGGTGATACTGAGGCGGAGAGCAATGCGAAAGACGGCTCTGTACGTACATTCATGCGAGGCTATCCTATTCGCCAGCTGTCCATTGTTTTTGTCGTAGGAATTGCTGTTTATGGCCCTAGGCGCTGGAATGTTCAGATTAGATTGGGCTCGCGAATTGCCGTCCTGCGGCTTCCCCGCCTACACCCATGGTCCTGGGTCAACTGGTCAACCTCTACCAACGACCCACCACCAACCCCTCCCAGGATTTCTTCCATGGCTTCATCATCGCGCATTGGCCCCTCTGGTCTGTAGGGTGAGTATGTATACACGGTCCTCTTCCCGATGCGACCCGATTGACCTGTTGGCTGCTCAGGCTTTCACTATCTTGCTCGTCCTTCGCTGGTAGCGAAAAGCGGTCTGCTCGGATAACGTGTCAACGGCGGGTCATGGACAGCGATAGCATAGTAAGTACACTCCCTCCAAATTCAAGACATGAATCTGACTCTGTTAGTATCGCGGCCCGCGACCGGTGGACAGGCTTCCTCCAGAACTGCTCACGCATATCTTCCAAGACGTGTAATTATCTCTGGGATGGTCCTGGGATGATGCTGGAAGTGCGCCAGATTATCCTGAGAGGGTGACGTGGATCCGCCTCACTTGGGTGTGTTCCTACTGGCGCCTGGTTGCGCTCGAGTCTCCCCAACTCTGGACATTCATCTTCGTGGATCACCACCCATGTTCGTCTTTGGTTCCAACATTACTGGAGCGCTCCTGGAAGATGCCTCTTGCTGTGTCCATCAAGCATGAGAGGAAGGAGGTTGAAGCCATACTCGGTGCATGCCTCTCGCACGCCCACAGGATACGCCGGCTTCACTTTGAAGGGCTAGCTGGGCTGCTTCTTGCACCTCCTGTCGAGGTTTTCGATATTCTGGAGGAAGTATACATCAAGCAAAACTTCAAGGACTTTTTTGAAGCGGATTCCATCGGCTCTGTTCATTTCTTCCGTGGTGATTTCCCGCGATTACGGATCTTGAGTCTCGGATCGGTGGACATAGAATGGGATACGTTTTCGGTACCTTCCTTGCACGAACTCGAGCTCGACTTGCGCCAGTATAAACTCAACTCCCTTTCGGCCATATGCGCCTTGCGCATCATGAAGGATTGCCCTCAACTGTGTCTCCTCAAGCTCTCGCGCTGTTCAACATGCGTTCCCGCTTTTCGGGGCTTGGGAATGGGACAGGGGATGCTGGTACCTCCTGATGGACGAATGTCCCGGAGTCCCTCTCGACAAGGTCATCGACGACATGACTCCCGCCCAACTCGACCACATCGCCGACCAACTCACCGTCGTCCTCGAAGAAATGCGCTCGTGCACAAGCGCGGCTCTGGGTTCCGTTTCGGGTGGACCTTATGACAACCGCTTCTTGCCTCATCCATGGCAGCCTTCCCGCGCGTTCTCGAGTGTCGCCGAGCACCTCGAGTACTACCGCGGTGTGTTCCGCGACTTCTGCGGCGCCGAGTTCGTCGACGAGCTGTTCAGCTGCTTCCCGGACGGACCCATCCGCGTGAAGTACGACGCCGATTGGCAGGACGACGTCTCGCCAATCGAGTTACCATCACGGAAGGGATCTGGATGTCCATCCTCGACGCGTTCTCTTGCTCGCCGCTCTCGCGCTTCAGCCTCAGATACCATTATCCCCCGAGCATCACCGCCGACATGTGGACCATCTTGTTTAGCCGCTTCCCCATCGACACGGTCGAAACGAGCTTCGATAGATTTACGGTACAAAGCGGGAGTGCCAACCACGTGGACAAACTGTTCGAAGCGATGTGCGGTCCTGCCAGTTTCGGAGTCCGAACCCTGGAATTCGCCTCTCTCCTCCTGACGTACCAGGCCACCGAAGCTATCTTGGACCTCCTCGAATATCGAGACCGGATTGGAAGGCCGTTGGAGAAGCTGGTCTTCGTTCTGTGCTTCTGCGAAGGCTCCCTAGACATGCGATGGTCAAAGAGGAATTTAGAGAGCTACGTGGAGGTGGAGATTCGGTGAGCATTGCGCAGGTCATACAACTGGCGGGACTGTACTCAGGATCAAATCTCCCTCATAGGTACGACTGGGACGTAGACGCTACAGTGGACGAGTTTAGGTCGGCGTCGTCTCCTCCGTTGAAGTTTCGCTCCCCCTAACGTATTCCTCAACACTTAGGATCTATGATAAACTGTCTCGTTCGTTCTGATCTGAACAGCAAGGAGTCAAAACACTTCATCCCAGGGTGGCTGCTGATCGATGGGCGTGATACACGTCTGGGCGGGAGACCGTACATTCGATCGCCACCGCGACGCGGCATAACCGCGAGCCGATACAGTCCATGCAACCTCTGGACGACAATCGCGCGCCCGCTGATCGCAGAATCCCCACAGTCTTCCTGTCCGCTCCTTATCCTTTTTCTCTCTTGACGTAGGTCTAGTTGCGATCGTCTTGTATCCGAGTCAACGCATCCGTGATACCTCGGCAACATTTGTTTTCAAGAAGTGGCATGTATGGACGTCTACTAAAACACAAATAAAAGTCTCAAACGAAACGTTCTTCAGCAAACGAGTGGATTATTAATGTGAAGATACTCGATGACATCCCACACCGCCTGGATCTCCTTCGCCCGGCGCGGGCCCGGGAACAGTCGCTCGAGGACATGCGCCCACTGTGGCGTCATCCACCCGGGGTCGTGCATCCGGCAGTACTCCCAAAACTCGGGGTAGAAACCCGCAGTATCCCAGTCGATGATGGCGGTGATCGTCGAGCCGTCGACGAGGATATTACGAGGGAGAAGGTCGCCGTGGGTAAGGTGTGGCGTCCGCGCGAGGGAAGGGAGCGTGGCGCAAAACACGAGGCGTCCTGATGGACAGTCGTGCGTAGACGAACTGGAGGGCTCTGACCTCGGCCTCCATGTGCCAGTGAAACTTCACGAGGATTCCGGTGCAAATCTGGAGGTGGTCTTGTCTCCAGTGGCTTGTAGGCACTCTGGGCCGAAAAACTGTTCGGCGCTGGTTGGTGAAGGCATGCCCTCCAAGCTGATCAAAAGTTCGTCTGCCCATGATGAAAAAGCACAATGAACGAACGAACCACTTAGAGAAGTAAAACCACTCACCATTTTGGATGGAGACTACGATCTGACCACGACGTTGAGGGTCCAGGTTCGTTGCTGGATCTTGCGCGACGGTGTGCTGCTGCCGTGTTGATAAGCGCTCATCGGCTGTAGCTAAGTCCGGATATTCCCGGGCCCGAGTCTGGCCTCGCAAAATTTAAATAGTCAACTGGAGGCCAACTTGAACTGTGCTCAACGGTGCTCATGTCTGACTGACTTAAACCCACTCACGCAGCATTCATAGCCAGACACAATTGTACACGCATTCGCCGTGAACATCCGGAAGGTCCTCGAAAAGCATCCGCCGCCATGCTATCACTATGTTCTGATTTCTAGGCTGGATCGAGGGCGACGTCCCCGAGCTTCCCGCTCCTCTCGCCTCGACCTCTCGCCCTCATGTCCATCGAAGAGTCCGTGCACTATTCCATCTGCTCATCGGAGGCCCCACTCGAGTGGCTCTGGACGGTCACCGCGCACGACGGCGGCAACACGGCTCCACCGCATCAGTGTCGTCGCCTTGGCCGTCGCCCTCGCATACGCCGACAGGCTTCCTCATCCGAATCAAGATGCCGTCTCGGGTACCGCATCAATATAAAGCCAGGGGCTACCCGCGACACAGCGCGCCTCGGTACGCCCACCCACTCCTCCGCTCTGTGATTTCTTACAATATTCCCTATTTAATCGTCAAATCCTTAATGGCGCTGCGAACACTTATTACTCACTACCCCAGGCTACTCGCCCTCATCCTCGTCGTTATGGCGTCCTACGCTCTTCCCGTGGAGCTCCCGAGCCCCCGGTCGACGTCATCGCCGCCACCATTCCCGGAGTCGCCACCGCCGAAAGCGGCACAAGGTGAGTTAGCCCGACTTCGCGAGTACGCATCGATGCGGATAGAGCCTGAAACAAGCATAGGGTCAGAAGAGGCACACTGAGAGATGGATTGGTTGTAGCAGCGACTGCTTACGACACCGCGTCCTCGGAGAAAGACAGAAGCAAAGAAGACATGGACTTGGAGTCATGGACTCTGTATTGGACAAACACGCGTTCACGTTGTACCACCATCGCCTCCACACATCGATCCTCGGGCCGAAATGACGTAGCAGATCTAAATTACCACACGCAGACAAGGATCAGGGTAGTGATAACGAGATTGCTTGTAATGAACGTACCAGAGTATTAGTCGTATTGTGGCCGCCGCTCTGCCCAGGTTGAGCCCGCCGCTCCAAGCCCTGAGCCAGGTCTATCGGATGCGGTTCGTTATGCCCCAGTTTCGACGAGGGTTAGGCCCCAAAACTGCTTGTGCGCCGCCTCCGCTCGCCCACCTCGACCGTAAGCATGCTGTTGCGGAAAGAGCGGGCAGGCTCTTCCTGATAGGCAGTGCGATCAGCCCCGGACAAATGAAACCGCTATCGCCACATCGTCTCGTACCTGTAGACGCGATACTACGCCGCCGCCGGAGACCTTGGCGCGTTGGGTAAAGCACCCACCACCATCGAGGCCCGTCCCATCCCTCGATTTTGAGCGAGGTAGGACTCGACATCGTGGGGGTATTACCGTACCTGCGTCTGTGTCCTTAGTGAGCAGATATAAAGCGAACCGAGGTAGGTCTCGTTTTCCTCACCATCGAGACTCATCACCGAACTCGAACTCAACCGCTATCATCCGTACTCTCGAGATGCAGTTCTTCAAGAGCGCCATCATATTCTTTTTCGTCCTGGCCGCCGTAGCCATGCCTGGTCTCGCCATGCCGCAGCCTGAGGCTGAGCCCGAGGCGGTGCAGGTGCCCGCTGGAGCTACGCCATCGTCCAAGTTCTTAAGGCTTTGCCGCGGTGCTGAGAATGATTCTCTTTAGCTCAGCACGCCGAAACTGATTGGCTGTAACTCACTGAGCGCGGAGCACACGCGCCGTCACTTCTTGATGTACGAATAGAATGCTGGAGCGTCGGGGGAAGGTAGAGGCGCGGTGTCGAGACGAAGGCTTCTTGGGAGGAGTCTTTCCTCATTTGTAACCGGTCGCGATGTTGTAAATCCAGATCGCTTTCTTACGCACGGGAGATGGCCGCGACAATTGGCGCGTCGGATCCGAACCTGCAGGAGTGAGGGTTAACGGCGACCTTGGGCGCTGCTGGGAACTATGTCTACATCGGCTTTTGTCTTCACAGACTACAGAAGCGCATCAGCGAAAAGTAACGACAGAGCGGGACACAACAATGGTTCCTGCACCTTGAACGGTAGGAGGCGTCTGCTTGAGCACTTGCGGGCTCCTTCGCGGCGATCCGCTTCTCCATCATTCTCTTTCCCTTGCCCGCCTAGCAGCCGTCACCTCCCCGTCAATCCCCCAGCAGTCACGCCTTGGTCGTCTCCCCAAGCCTGGCTCCCCTCGTCGCTGCTCACGGATCCAGAGAGATCGCCAGTCTACCCCCTCCCGTCCTCCGCCTTTCGTGGCCTCTGACCCTCCAGCTCTAGCCATGCATTCCTCTATCTACCACCAATGTCGGGACGCGAAGCGCGGGTTCGCGCCGTAGTCCGCAAGATCGTGCATCCGGAGGTAGATAGGGTGCGGAGACGCAAGGATGTGCACGGCCGTGCGCGGTACGAACTTGCGATGCGCCTCGGTGGGCTGCATTCATGCGGGAGATGGGAGCGGGAGTGTAAGAATGGGGAACGAGGCAGTCGGTGGACGTGGAACTGATGATAGCGCACCTTCTCGTCGCTATTACTCGGGTGCTTGGCACGCAGCAGTGCTTCGCATCGCGTTTTGTCGGGGGTCGTCTCTTCTTGTGGTCCTAGCCCTCGGCTTTCTTAGTGAAGAAGAAGAGGGTGCCTTCTGCCTCAGACGGTATGTCGGATCTCGTGTGGGTGAGGAGGGCTCCACGGTGTGACCGGGGGAAAATAGGTATTGTAAAGACTTGAGTAGCAGTCGTGTGTTATTTCTGTACGAACGGGCATCGGAAAATGGTCGACGAGAAAGAGGAGATGGCGCACTGTGTTTCGTACATCCATCCAGCAGTCCTCCACGCATCCAAATACGCCCTGTCCACCCCGAGGTCGGCATACGGGCCCCATCACAGCACTGCATTCCACCCATGAACATTGCCTCCGCCAGGACCGGGTTCGCCAACCTCCAGGGACCTAGCTGCTGCCACCGTTTTGTGACCGCGGACGTCATCCACTTTGTGCAGCCAGATGGATCAGAATGTCGGATTGGAGCGGTGTTGGGCGTGCTCTTAGGTATGATACGGCTTCTTCTTGCATTTGTTCGACACGAAAAACAAACTGGAGAGGCGACAGAAAGAAAATCCAAGAGAATGTCGTCGTAGTATGGGGTCAAGAACTCTGGATGAGAATATAAGGGTGGCTATGCTCCACGTATAGTAATCCGTTGTTAGTGAAGTTGCTTTATTCAAGTCCACCTTATAATGGCCCCATATTTAGCTCTATGGATCGAAGTCCGTCCTGCCCTAAATTCGGAACGTGGGTCTCGCTTCCGGTCATCCATATGTGCACACTCCCTCAGGCTGTCTCCCGTTCCGCACGCTCCAGCGGGATCCGATGCACCAATAACTAGCTGACTCCTCTCCTCAACCGAGAAGCTCAGTGGAAGAGAAGCGGCCGTGGCGGCATACCGGGGTGCTCACCTGAGTCACCGCCCGAGGGATATTCGTCAATGGTTTCATTTACTCGGACGATTTCAACGTGAGTCTCTTATTCTTCTCATAATGCTGGCTGCATGCTTTGAGCCCGCGTGTACAGTGACTTACAAAACTGTTTCCAGAAATGGTTACCTCCGACCGTTTTGGGTATAACTCTGTAAGTACTTATCGGATTAATATGAATTAAAGTGTGTTTGGTAGATATGCTTCTTGGCTTTCAATCGGTATATAAATCATATCTAATGGATAA
>BACB01001512.1:0-23487 GCA_000338015.2 Ganoderma multipileum BCRC 37180
AGCCCATCGTTACCGAGCTTAAGTCCGAGGCCCGGGAGTCATGTCTCCATGTCGCATACCGTATACAAACTTTATCCTATGAGCATGGCCTGTGAGCAATTGGTGGTCCCGGAACATATGTATTACAAACCTAGGAAGGCGATACTTCCGCACATAGATGTTCATAGTTGTTTGGAGACATCGTACCCCGTGGCTTCCCTCGTCCATGTCGTATCAAATAAATCTGCCTTACTGACGCCAACCCCGTTCGATCTAGGGTACACCTTCAAGAATCGCCCTCGACAGCGGCTTCAGCATCGCCGATCCAGTGGTCGTACGGGTTCTCATCCTCATACTACGACCCACGGCCATGACATACAAGTCTCGCGGGACAACGATAACGCTGGCGACCAGGACGCTCTATGGAGAATCAGACCGTGATTGCACGACGCTACCAGAATCTCCTTGCCGCACTCATTCAGGTCCCTGTCTAGTGTTTCGGGTATACCGCGGTGAACGTCGGCATCCTCGCGCTCTTCGGGTCGAACCAAGTACGTGAAAGGCCTCTCCGCTCCCACATAGTCGGTTTTCGTGTCCGCCTAGGCGGCTCGGTTCCTGATGGTCCCCCACCAGTTGACACAGCTCACACCACGCTGCACACTACCACCCTTCGCAACTTCGAACACAGTCGACTACATTTACTCGCTCATTTAGGGATTGGGAGGTACGGTATTGATAGGCATGGGATGTGTCTGCCGACGGCGGCGGTGACGTGGTGTGTGGTCGCATGCGCACTGCGTCGGCATTAAACTGAGGTTGTGCCCTCCGACGGCGATGGGGAGATTGCGAGGACCCTGTTGCCGGAGCTGTCGGCTTGAAGTTTGCAGTGCTGTTGCGTGTGTTCTGCGACGAAATGTGACACCGTTTCATCCAATAGGATGCAGTCGTCGCAGGCCGCATTCGGAATTGCGCCGCTGCCAACATGCGAGGCGTGGCAGTTTGGGGTCGGTTTGGCACATAGGTTCCACCCTGACGCTGTAATCGTGATCGTGATACTGTATCGTAAGACGGCTCACAAGTCGGCTTCATGTCCCAGGGCTGCTCCTTGGATCTCCAATATATTAGCAAGCGACCATGACATGGGTGCCACAGGACTATCGAAAGTCTTCGTCCGCATAAATATCACCGCCCTCCCCAAGATACATACACATGAGCACAGAAAAATTGAGTCGCTGTTCAATATCAAACAATTTCCTTTGTAAGCTTTTTCTGGCCGGCAGTGTGGGTGCTTGAACTCTCTGGGCCGTCTTCGAGTTGGAAGTCCTGTTCACCGATGACTAGCACACTGTCGGACCGTGCTCGGGGCTGGCTGTCGCGGCGTGTCGTCACTGATGTGTTATCGACCGCGACGGTGAGTGGGCGCAGCGGGAGGCGGTCGACACGGCTTTGGGTCACGTCCTTGAACCCATTCTCGATGTGTGAACGGTTAAGTGCTACGAGAACGATGATGATGGTCGGATATATGGCCTAAGTAAGAGCAAATTTGGAACTATATTTAAGTAGATGAAAAGCAGTGTGACATACTATTAGAACCACCAGGGCGTCATTCATGACCACTTCGAATATATCCCAGAAATGACCACTAACTATTGAAGAGGTAATGATGGCGGGGGGCTTGTGGTAGGCCTCTGCCTGCCAAGCAAGGACCACAACCTACATGATTTTAATCAGTAACCATATGCTTGGGAGGGATTAGAGGCCAATGAAATTCAGTACTTGCCCAGAGAGTGCAGTAGATCATACCAGACTCCACAAGTAATGAGAGTACCCTTTCCATTTGGGAGATCATAGGGCCTGTTGCGACATAGCGCTTCAGCATTCTCCTTGATTGCCTGCCAGGGATTAACATATGCATTGCCCTATGGTTCAAGAGGTTGAAGCGACATACCATGCTTTCACTGCTACAATGATTGTCGCAAATAGGTTGGTACTCAAAGACAGGGCTGTGGCAGCGACACCACAAGGAAACCCAGTATACAGGGTCCCAGATTCATCCCTCTGTGATTCAAATAGTGTGCTCGCTGGATCTTGACTGCTGCACGAATACGCATTATCCACAGTACCCAGAGCTATATATTAGAATAGAATTTCAGTACTCCAAGATACTCATTATGCTTTGACGTACATACCAAATGTTGCCAGAAGAAGCATAATACAGGTACCCATCATAAGTCTGTTACCCCGCCAGAGTACACATGCTCGCCAGCATACAATAGCATCGCCGAATATTAGCTTGAAATGTTATAATCAGCCAAAATAAGCAGAGTTTCAATGAGGAATGGAAATGCAAACATTGATCGTCAAGGAGGCAGTGGGTGCGCAACGTGCAAACCTACTCGACTCAATGCTAAGCCATACTGAATCTGGCGGGAGGTCAAATTGGAAAGTCCAGCTTTCCCCTAAGGGAACGTTCCACAGAAGATCTGGTGCGAAAAGAACCTGGAATCCGATTCGGTTTAGTCCTTGAAGAGATGTGGTGACCGTGTATATGGTGGTAGAGAAGAGGTGGATGAGTAGTGCCAAGCTGAGTATTAGGGTAGCGGGTCGACCCCTGTTGCTCGGCCTATTCCCGAATGCCAGTACAGTCAGAGTCAGTATGTGAAAAGAATGCAGCGACGTATTCAATCTTACTGTAGTAGGGAATATATGGAAGCACTACATAATAGAACAAACATCCCTAAGTTGTATATCTCAGTCATGTTCGACTGGATCAGTTTGATATTCCGTACCGTACAGGGCGCACAACAGCCCAATTCCAATAAGCTCTCGTTGAATCTGAGGCCTTGTAGATGAATCCCAGAATGGGGCATCGAAAATAAGAGTTTGGATCGGGGGCTGATTACCGGTTGTCTGGGACATGCTACAAGAGGCAGCTGAGGAGATAGAATGAAGACGTCGTGCGTGGGTACGTAAATTTATATATCATCCCCCGTAAAGGTTTCCCACCAATTGTCTTGAATGCGGTGAGGCTACCAGTTTGATATCAAACCTTGGAGGCTGGGACCGGAGCCTGCAACGGACTTCAACATGAGAACATAGCAACCTTTAATTGACGGGAACTGCAGCAGCGCCTATACGACTCGAACAGACCGTCCAACCCTCGTGCCCATTGGGGCAACTAAAAATGACATCCCTGGCTTTCAATTGAACAATGCCACTTCGTATTCACTGTGCTCGGCGTGTGACATCCAACCTCGGACACTCGTATACGGAGGCAAGAAACGGTGTGACGGTCGGGCGATTCAACACAGCTTGAATGACATCCGGAAACCGGATCTGACATAACATCAACCTGAGAAAAATAGCTCGCGAAGTATCCCGTCGAAAGCACTGCCCGAGCGGCAAGGGCTGTCAATGCCCTGGTTACAAAACAGCACGTCTTGCAGCCACAATGTCTACATTCGATGGCCCCGATTGCGACCATCGTCGGGCCTCCCGAAATCGGAGAACGCCGGGAGATCCAAGCAGACATGATGAAAGACATGTCGCCTTTATAGCCCCAATCATGCGCTGGATCAGGTTGTACGCTATGGAGCAAACTAAATAAGTGCGACATGCATCAGCCAAATCCTAGTGTAGAAGAGGCTAGCTTCCCGTGGAGAAGGTCACCTCACTCTTTCAAAAACCTGCAGGATAGTTTCTCATGTAGTCGGCCAGAATTCATTCCGGTCCGTACTATCTGCGTCTCCTACGCCCGCGTGTGAACGAGTTCTAGGAAGACGCAATGGGATTATGGCCACCTTGCGCAAAATTGCGAGCTTCTCGGGAGCCGAATAGCAGGACAGGAGCCAGTCTCGCACCCTGCTGTCTAGATACGAGGCCAGACTGGAACTGACGAAAGAGCCGCCATCTGATGCTTGCGTCAGTGAAACTGAGTGGGAGACAATGTACATAATCTAGAGCGGCGCCAGGTGCAATATGTAAGTTAGTCTTACAATGGAGGGAATTAAGCTGTACGCGAAAGAACGTTGATGTTTGGGCTCGTAATAGCAGGCGCAGCCTCGCCAGTAGGCAGTGCTCACCTAGGACCGTGGTCAAGCAGACTGCGTATACATCGGTTGCAGTGCGACGAGCCGAGATTTATGCTGGCGTGAATCAAAGCCCGATACGAAGCACTGAAATGCGATACGAGTACCCCTCAACGAAAAAATTTCAGACCGCAGCACGAATACGGCAACCTTCGATGGACGAGTGCTACAACGGGCCTACCGTCTAAAGCTCGCACTTGTCAGAACAGATTTGCGGGTATTGTGCGAAGCGCACGAGTCGTCCCAAGCCGAGATGGCAAAGGGCATCGCTTTCACAGCCCCGTACTGCTTGAGGCCGTAGGACATGGAGCCAGCTAAAGAAATGCGACGAGTGTCAGCTGAACTCTGAGGCAAGAGGCTACACTTGCCACGAAAACATCGAACTCGCCATTTCAGATCCTTCTCCGTCACGCCTGCAGAGCTTGTCGCCCACGTAGTCGGCCGAAGTCCTTTCACGGTCCGTGCTGTCCGCGTCTGCAAGGGAGCGAGCTCGAGGAAAGGGCAGCTAGATTATATCGCCGGTACATTTACCGTGCAGAATCGTAAGTTTCTCGGAAGCCGATCTAGTTGCAGGATAGGAACTCACGAAAAGCAGGTTGAGACAACCCCTGACGAGGGTTCACAACGGTCCAATTGGGTGCTAGGTCCTCGGGTGCGGCTTTGCAGGTGGGCACACGCGGCCAAGCAAATTGCATATGCATCGATTCTCGGTGTTCAGAGCTGGGGTATTTGAACATCCTCTCAAATTACGGTGTCAGAAGGCAGTCCACCTTCTACCACTGCTCAATATGCGGGGCCTGAAGCCGGCGGTAATAAAGAGGGGCTGCGATGTTCTGGCAGGGACGGTTCGATTCGATTCCTGCAGCTATGAGGGAGAGCAGGGCAAAAGGTATCAGTGCAGAGACAGCGGACGCGGACGCCGACGCTGAGCTACTCGCGCTGCTATGATGTTGATGAGGTGTGTCCTGCCGAGGTCGCGGTGATCGACTGCGCAACCCCCTGGGTCGCTGAGATGGAAAGCGAAAGGTGGTAGTCCATCTTGAGTCAACATCCTACGTCGTGAGGTGCCGCCACGGGATAGTGTACGGGCTTATCTCGACCGTCACAGCGTTGAATACATCCATCTTTCCGAGCGGGATGATAGCGAGTGAAGTCAACGCGCCCTTGGTCAGGAGCACGTTCTTGACCGAGCCGCTGTTCCGCGCGCTGTGTGCGGGGATAATGAAACTCTCGAATCCTGGGTCAAAGTGGTACGCACAGGTGGAAAGGAGGACGGAATAATCGAGAGTGGATATGCCCCTTCGTAGATCTTGTTACGGATAGCGCAACGTCCTGCAAAAAAGGGAGTTCTCGATGGCGAAACCGATTTTCTTCTTGGCATTGCAGGAGCGTCTGCCTCATGGTCGATGCTGCCCCTCTGCGAGGGGAACGGGGTAACTCCTTACGCCAAACTAATCGCCTTTAAGAGATGTACGTGATCATGAGGCCCTAGTAGAAAGGGGCAGCGAGGGTCAGGTAAGGAAGTGCATGGTGGTTCGGGCGGAGAAGCTTGAAACTGCGGACGTCGGCACGACGAGGATGGGGTTGGCTGAGCCTGTTAGGGCTATCAGATAAGATAAGGGCGGCATGCGTGCGAGCTTTGTTCGCTTGCGCTATCGCGTTTCCCCATGAACTTAGCTTTCGCTCAGTCAGCCATGCACTCGCACAGCTCTCCCTTTTCCCTCCTCCTCAACCCCTCTACTGCCCCGCCGCCATGACCGGACGGCCCACCGATGAGCGGGCTCCTCTCCTCGACCGCGACGCTCAGGCAGAAGCCGGTGGAATTGCTGTCACTCCTCAAGAGAAGCGGACATGGTGGACCATCGGGTGGTACACTGTCTTCGCCCTGCTAGGGGTCTTCGCCCTCGGTGTCTTCGTCAGGGGCATTATCGACTCGGACGACGTTGATGTGAGTCCCACATTTGCCATGGTATCACGCACATTACTTGCGTGACGCATACTCCGCGGGGACGTCTTGTGGGCTGGATGGAAGTTGTGTCCTTGCGCATACAATCAGGGCTTAATCTGTCCCCATGAACCAGACCCGCATGTGCTGCCGCCGTCGTATGTCCCGGTGGGAATGTACACGGATCGGAGTGCGGAATGGATGCGTCGCAGAGACCAGGCGAACGATGGTGCATACAGTCAGCATTGAGCACACATTTTGTACCACCAGCTATATGCGTGCCTAGAAACGTCGGAGTATCTAGCTTCTTCCTCAGACAGGCCCAGTGAACAAAATGCACTGACGAAACGTAGTTCGACTTAGGCAAAGCGCTCAAGAGCGCTTTGGGCGGTGGCCTCAGCGGTGCCGCAGCCATGGTTCTGCAAGTTCTCACCCTCATGCCGCTTCGTACGGTAATGAACTATCAATACCGCTACGGGACGACGATGACGCAAGCGACTAGGACGCTCTACGCAGATGGCGGCTGGACGCGGTACTACCAGGGCCTCACCGCCGCGCTTATCCAAGGCCCCGTCTCGCGCTTTGGGGACACGGCGGCGAACGTCGGCATCCTCGCGCTCCTGAAGTCGAACAAGTATCTGAAGAACCTGCCGCCGCTCGCGAAGACCGTGTTCGCGTCTATCGCAGCGGCCCTCTTCCGGATGATCCTCACCCCGGTGGACACGGTCAAGACGACGATGCAGACAGACGGCAAGGCGGGGCTGTCCATCCTACGCTCGAGGGTGTGTTTGCTCTCCGGCTACTAGCCCTTACGTTCGTGGACCTGACCGCGCGCGCCCGCAGATCAAGCGCTACGGCGTTGGCACGCTCTGGTATGGGGCGTGGGCGACCGCCGCAGCGACGTTCGTCGGCCACTACCCGTGGTTCGGGACGTACAACTACCTCGACGCGACGCTGCCCGTGCCCACTACGCTCGGCGAGAAGCTGCTGCGGCAGGCGTTCATCGGGTTCGTCGCGTCCGTCGTGTCGGACTCCGTCTCGAACTCGCTGCGCGTCGTGAAGACGTACCGGCAGGTGCACGAGACGCGCATCGGGTACATCGCCGCGGCGGAGGCGGTGATTGCGCAGGACGGGCTGCGAGGCTTCCTTGGGCGCGGACTCAAGACGAGGATCCTGGCGAACGGGCTGCAGGGGCTGATGTTCTCGGTGCTGTGGAGGCTGTTCCTCGATATGTGAGTCCTTCGTTCGCATGCGGTACTTGCGTATGAAAGATGCTCATGAACGCCACAGCTGGGAGGGAAACACCGGCAACAAGTAGATGCGGATAGATTCTCGCGGTGGCCGTCATACCTGCATAGACTTGAGCAACGTTCTGTACAGTATCTTGCACGCCCCTAGGTTTGTTGTATGCATTATAGTTCATCTTGGCAATATCATTGTGTATGCGAATGACTACTACCTAGGTGCGCCCTAGTCCTTCATGCTCGACGCTGACACCGGCTGTCAGGACTTGTACATTGTATACTCCGGGAGACAGATCACGTCCTTCTTCCCCTCCTCCCAGTCGTCCCAGCAGATGCTCAAGATCGCTGTGTCCCGCCCGACTGTCCCTACCCGCGGGTCGCCTTCTCTGCCCTTCGAGCCGTTCCCAGGCTTATGCCCGTCAAGGACGCGTTGCCACCGCGCGACGCCCTCAAGGCGAAATCCCATCTTCGTCGCGAACGCGACGGTCCGATCATTGCCCGTGTTTGCCTGGTACTGCACGCGACGCAACCCCAAACCGCCATCCGCAGGGAGGTTCAGGCTGTACTGCAGGAGAAGCGCGACAGCGGCGTACGTGACGCGGCGGCGCTGGAAGGCCGGGAGGCAGACGAGGATGCCGACCTCGACGGAGAGGTTGGCGGGGTCCGCGTTCAGGAAGCCAACGAGGCCGGCGAGCGGCCATGGCTGAGTGGCGGACGTCTTGTCGAGGACGGCAATGACGAGGCACTGCGGCGAGCGGTGGAAGCGGCCGTCGAGGTAGGCGAGAAAGGATGGGAGGGAGGCGAAAGGGCCCCAGGGGAGGTAGTCGTAGAGCTCTGCGTGGTCTTTCGTTCCGGCCCAGTAATTGGCTGCGTGCAAGGATGGCTGCAGAGAGGAGGCCGGGACGAGGATGTGAGGGGAGGAGGATGTTGAATTGAGTCTGGGGGACATACATCGAAAGGTACGAGCTTGACTCGATCGTTCTCGAGGTCTCGCCAGGGGAAGGCGAAGTTGATTTCGGAAGATTGTGTGGCTATCGCTGTGGGTCCAAGTTCACTCATGATGAGGCCGGGATATGGGGTACCGTCGACGAGGAGAATGGTGGTACTTGCTAGACGTAGCCGCGATGCCAGTGCTTCCTCAATATGTCCGGTACTGTGCAGGTCCGAGTCATCTTCCACTACACTTCGGCCGATGGTGCTCGATCGACCGTCATCCGCTCAATGCACGGGGGACTTGCATCGAAATCTAGTACCCCGTCGACTTGCGGGATTAGAAATCAGCTCTTCAGATCTGCCGAGGGCTGTGGACACTGGAAGGACGCATTATAATCGATAACAATCGGGCTTACAATCCGAAAATAGAGTGCCTTTACAGCGCTTTGCATAATTGCGTGAACACGCCGATTTTTTTCAACAGGCGTCTAGTACCCCATAACGGGAAGGTACCCGTCACGGATACCCCTCGGTGACTCGGCAGCATTATGCCGAGTCACGTCGGTCTAGAGCCTGGCCAGAGACTCCGAGTCACCAAAGGCTTCCCCGCTGCAGCGGGCTGGAGACGGTCTCATAGGGCTTCAGCAGCAGCTTTCGTGGACCTCCAAAATCAAGAGGTATTCAGAGGCGCCAGCAATCCGTACCAGGGCGGCGGCTGCACAGAACTCAAACCAAGCGGCATATCTGTGGACGACTCGAGGAGCGGAGCGCCGCGCTCCGAATTTCTAGAGAGCTTCCGCAGGCACTCTCGAGCAGCGATACATAGAGCTCTGGAGTCGCCCGCATCACCGCGCGAGCACTCGATACTTAGGTCTACCGAGCTGCCGCATCATCGAGCGAGCGCTCGACAGTGCCACGGAGCCGCCAAGTACGGCCGTAAACGGCAACATGGGCCAATCGCATCTTACGTCACCTTCAATGCTCCTTCTGACAGTAGCAAACGACCGCGCTCCTCTCCTGCGCTCCTTCAACGACTTTTCAACTCTCCCCAGCTGACCCAGGAAGCACCTCAAATACGCACAAGTCCTCATCTCCCGGCCCTAAACCGAACACGTGGCCCTATCAATCTGCCAGCGCAACGGTCGACGGCCTCTCCTCTCCTCCTTCCTTGCATCTTCTTCCCTCTCCTTCATGTCCTGCTGCTGCTGCCTGCCCTCACCGGCTTGTCTGATCACTGGGAGCCTTCCCATGTCTACTCCCCTTGCGCAACAAAGGTACGTCTCCCCAGAAGGTGCTAGTGGGCCTCCCGCGGTGTATCCAGGACGCTTCGCTGCCGAAGCAGCCCTTGATACTGGTCTGCTCAGTCGATTGATCAGTTTCCTAACTGGTGCTGGTGCGTCTATTCCTTTTCCCCCCTATCTTGCATAATCTCCGTTCGGTTTGGGGCCGCACTCGAATGCAATAGGATGTGCCCGAGGCTGCGATGTCATCCTCACCGGCATGCGAGTCTCGCTGCGAGGGGCGTGCGGCTTCCTCTTGTTTCCGCTAGCTGTGAGGCCTAGCCTATACATCGGTAAGTGCGTCTGTGAGTTTTCGTAAGCGTGGCCGGCGGGAGCAGGACGTCCCCTTCAACAAGGTCAGTCATTCTCGAACTGAACTTGAAGCCGGTAACGTCAGCACCACTGCTTCTCTGGCACGCATGTTCTATGGTACGTCTCTCGCTTACTGGATTGTGTAAACCTGTATGGTGCTGCTGAGCACGGAGAGGCGGCCGCTGACGAGCGTGATGCTCCCGTTCGAGAGCTCGCTGCACCAGCACCTATGCCTCAGTGTAGTTTGATGTAGTACCTTTGTATGTTGTATGGCGTGTTAAAGAACAATATATATTGGCCTTTTATCATCCTTTGACGTGCATTCTGTGAGAAATTAAGGCGAAAAGCGCAATATCTGTCTGTGCTACCATGTCTCGTTATGTCTCGGGGACGTCTATCGAGTGCTATCGGAGTACTCGATAGCCGCTGGGGGGCGCTACCGACCCCTATCGAAACGGGGACCTTACTATCCAGCTATCACTACTAGCTAGGCCTGATAGGTCTATCGAGTAAAGTTATTTTTTCCTGATGCGGCGGCGCCGCGTTCGGGTTGATATTTAGGCTTCCGGAGAAGGAACAGACACAGTCGATCATATCCGCGCCCTTACGAATTTACATATTATATTTCATGCACCCTTCGCGTCAATAATGGAGGCGAGAAAGGGAGAAGGGCAGGTATGGGGGGTCGCCGCGGCGGGGGCTTGGGCGTTGAGTAGAGCCGTGACCGTTATGTACATCAGGGATTAGGCGCCGAAAGAAAAAAATCGGCGTGTTCACGCAATTATGCAAAGCGCTGTAATGCGGGATTTAAATCGCTTATGAAGGACTTCCAAAATACAACTACCAACAAGGCGCCGACTGCGCAGTCCCTTTGTTCTTCGGCTGAGTCTTCGCCTCCCACAATTCACAACACACTGAGCCACCGGACGACGGCCTTGCGGTAATGAAGTATAAAAATTAGTTTCGCGAGCATGACGCTGACACGGGATTCATGCAGGCAGAATCGAAACATCAGCAAGCGCATATAGCTGTATGCCACTGGTGACCAACGCCCTCGATTCCACTGGCACCGTCCCAGACGGAACGCAATTTACTGTACAGGGAAATGACGAGGCTAATGTGTCGCAACTGATCAAGCCACAGAGCAAACGCATCGACGGTCTTCCCGTCGAACTCCTGCTCGACGTATTTCGTTACGCCATTCCGCCGAGCAGGCTTCTGGATCCCTTATCCTCGCGGGACACGCGCTCTCCATGGGCGCATGCGATGGCCACCAAGTCGACGCTGGCTCGAGTCAACCGGCATTGGCATTCGATCGCGCTCGCCTTGCTGTACGAAGAGACGTCTCTTTGTCGGCCGAGTCAAGTTCGCTCGTTCGCAGATGCCTTACGAGGAAACCCCAATGTTCGCCTCCTGGTGAAGACCGTAGTCATCGACTGCCCAGCAGATACAACGGAGGAGCGAAACTCTGTGTTCAGCGATCTCGTCTACATCCTCTCTCGGTGCACTCGGTTGCGGACCCTCATCTTTACCGACGCTCTTTTCGTGAGGGACGAGAAGCGCAGGCAGGACTTCGGGTTTATGTTCGTGGATAATCTGGATGTCGTCCAATATGACATTCCGACGACACTCGTCCACGCTGTTGAATCTGTTCTGGCCAAGACACTTGCCCGATTCGAGCATTGGCCCGATGGCGGCAAGGCGTCTTTTACGCGCCACTCGATGGCATGGCCTCTCTATCGCTTCACGCACTCCCCACACCTTACCACGCTCGCGATCCCCGTCGACAACCCGGCTGCTTTGGACCTGACTGTTCTGACAACCCTCCAAGAGCTCGATCTCTCGCGCGACTACGTAGTCCCCCGCGAATGGGACCGCTCAAAGTACTTCCTTTCCTGGGAGCTCCCGCGCTTGCGCCGCCTCGTCCTGCCGGTAATGACCGACATCCACCGCAACGTCCTGAAGCGCTTCGGGCAACGCATCACCTACCTCGAGTTCCGCGACCACCTGGACTTACACAAGCGGTACGGCGGTGGACCCTCGACGCCGCCCACTGACCACATCTGCCTTTGCCCGTCCCTGCAGCACCTCGTGTTTCAAGCAGACGACATGCCACACCCCTTACCCGGTCTCCCAAGCCATCCGACGCTCGCGTACATCGATCTGTGGATCCACTCGCCGGCCGGACGCCTGCGACACGACCTGGTCGCCGCGCGAGCAGCTGCGATGGCCGAGCGCGGCGCGCGACTGAAGAACGTGCGGTTCCTCGACCGCGCGCTGCACGGCATCCCCGGCCTCCCGGAGCTGTTTCCCCCCTGGATGTCCGAGGACGAGCTGCCGCGCGTGCACGCGATCCCTGGCCTCAGCATTACGCACGCCGCGTGGGGCGTGTACAGGAGCGACCTCGACGAGCTGTTCCCGCCGGAGCTGGCGCCGTGGACCGAGGAGCCGGAGTCGGACGAGGAGTATGGGGAGTGGGATCGCTGGGTCCTCCCTGGGCACAGCGACTCCGAGCCGGATTACTTTGACACGGAAGACGAGGCGAGTTCTGACTCGGACGAGGGGAACACCGAGAGCGACAGCGAAGATGTTGGGTTGCTGACGATAAGGATGGAATTGGGGGATACGGGTGCCGACGAGGAGCTGTAAAACGTGCCCAGGTATTCGATTGTCTTTCTCGCGATTGCAGGATGCTATACCACGGGGAATGAGGCGGCAAGAACATCATCGTACCGCCTCGGCGTTAAAAACGGTAATACAGAATCTTTACCTTGGGCGACAGCGAGGACAGGGCCCAGCACTTCTTGGAAGGTGCGGTACGGTGCTCGCCTATCTACCCACATTACCGTTTCCAGCAGGGTGGATATGATACGCTTGCTGTCATCTTCTTCGGCGCAACTACGGCACCCGACATCCCTACTTGCGGAAATCACGGCCCTACCGTCCGGTCCTCTGATCACGGGAAGATCTCTCAGGTAAGGCGGAAGAGACAAGGTTCTGACCGACTCTCCGAGCAGAGGATAGTGGTCATAGGTCTGCGCTGCTGTCGACCCGTCTGACAACGCGACGGCAACGGACGTTTTGGAGACCTCTGAACGGAGCCCGCTATACATACAAGCTCCCGAAAAGCACTCCCAACGCGCTCCTACGTGTCTCCGAGTCCCACCCCTGGCCAGAAGCCACCCGGTCGTACCTCGCCGGCGGACGATTTCACCGTGAGTCCTCGGATTGGTCAACCTTCAATTCTGACTGCACGCCCAGAACCTTCTGACCCCAGATGGGCGACATTGGAGAAGAAGCAGGGCAGCCAGGAGACGGGAATTTGAGTATGGGAATCGTCGTCCGAAGCCCAGCGCCCGACGTGATATCGGACTTTCATGTAAGCTTCCTTCGAACTCTATCCCGGAGCGCCGTGTCAACGCCCTTAACCCATCGTACGTTGTCCTTTAAAACCGTTTAACTATCTCAATGTCTCAAGCATACACGTTCGGAGAATAGCCAAAGGATGTTATGTTCGTCTTCACTTCTGCTGGTGAACACATCTGTATCCCCCTTGCTAAGGAAGTTCTTCTAGGGCGATAGGATGGCGCGAAGATCTGTCGAAGACGCTAAAACGTCATGAGGGTCGTCGTGAGTGTCCGTGCCGCCAAGGACACCATGCATGCATATGGTCAAGGGATCAACATCATCGTGTACAAAAGACAGGAAGGTGGTCCTCTTGTCGGCAGGCGTCCATCCTAGGTCCACCCACCCTCCGGGTTCTCGTGCTTCCCTCTTCCCCTCCCGATCCTGGGCACTAGCACACCATGGCCGAGTCACAAGCGGTGTTCCAGAATGCGTTCTACATCGGGAACAATTTCAACGCTATCCTTTACGGTGAGCCAAAGCATTCAACATCCGGCTCGCCACAGCGTAACTGAACGCCATGTTCTGGCCAGGCGTGGAGCTCGTGTTGTACTTCATGACGGTCCGCGTGATATCCAGCCGGAAACGCAAGCACGCGAAGACCGACAAGTACTTCCTAATGTTCAGCACGGTCCTCCTCCTGCTGAACACGGTCTTCGTCGCCACCGAAGCCGTATTTGGGGAGGAGATGTGGATAGTGAACGCGAACTACCCTGGGGGCATGGATAAATACCTCGGAGATTTCGCCTCCGTATGGTACCAGACGTTTGGCACCGCGGCGTCCATCGTGCTCAACCTCTGCAGCGATGGTCTTCTTGTAAGTGTGTCCGGCTGATGAGAACCGTCACGAACGGCTGATTGGGCACGATGTTCCGTGGTTATGGTAGATCTACCGCTGCTATGTGGTGTGGAATGACCTCCGCGTTGTCGCGTTCCCCGCGCTAATGTACCTCGCATCATTCTGTACGTCCCCCTGCTGCGCCCGCGCGTCCATCCAGTCATGCTGACGAAAGTCCCCCACTTACAGCGCTCGGGATTGCGCAGCTAATCGACTCGGGGCGGCCAAACGCGAACTACTTCGCGGGGCTCGCGAAAAACCTGGGGATCGCGTACACGTCGACGATCATCTCGCTCGAAATCATCGTGACCGCGCTCATCTGCGCGCGCATCTACTGGTTGGGGCGCAGGTACGGGCAGGCGATGGGCAACGAGGTCGGGCGCACATACACGAGCGCGGCAGCGATCATCGTCGAGAGTATGCTGCTCTCGACGCTCACGGGCATCGCGTACATCATTACGTTCGCGCGCGGGGACCAGGTCGAGATTTTCTTCCTGTCGATATACGTCATGAGCACGGTGAGTCGCGCTGTCGTAAATCGTTGAGATATAGTTGGAGATGCTGATGATTCCTGGACACCTGCAGTGCATTGCGCCACAGCTGGTCGTGCTTCGGGTTGTGGCGGGCCGTGCGTGGACTCGGGAAAAGACGTCGATGATCCAGTCTAAGCTCGAGTTTACAGATGGGTCGAGGACGCAGATTGGTGGCGGGTTTTCGGCGAACGAGAAGTCACATGTGTCGCATTCGTCGTCGGACGATACTGAGGAAGTCGGCGCCGTCTGAGCGGACCTTGTAGCATATCTTGGGACACGTCGGGACTTGGAGGGCTTGGAAAACTTGGGAGCGCCGTCGTTGCGATATGTACGACTAATGTTTGTACTCTAATACCCTTGTTCGTGCAACGGTACCTCCGCAATTTGATTAGCACGGTCGCGTAGTCGCAGTGAAAAAATATGACCTCAATGGCTTTGTACGCAGAGGAGGCAGTCCGCGAGCACATTACTCACCTTTGGAGTCGAGAAGTCCGGAGGATCAGGCGATGCAAGTCTTGTGAACATACAAGTAGCTATGCGTCCGCCGTATGGTTCCAGCATGATATAGATGGGTCCCTAATTTCCCCTTCAGCGAGCGAAGTACCCAGGAAATATGAGCTTGGCTGATTGAAGAAGTTAAGAGTTTCGGTGAACTCGGACACCGGCGGCCAATTCGGAGACATTCCTGTCAATGCATCCACGTCAGATCAGCGTCGTATCAACGACCAGGCGTCGACGTGGGACGTTGCACCCTTCGCGAGCCTAGGAAGCCGGTAGTTGTTGGATAGAAGTGGCTGACCCTGATTTCTCATGTCGGATATCCGCCCGATGCGGGGAAAGGTCGACAGGTGTTCATATGAAGATGGTATTCCGTCCATTCGGCCTCCGAGTATATGCCAGCCCCCACTAGCGATCCGACTCGGTGGAGGACTCGGAAGCGGAAGAGAGAAGATGTCGTAAGACACAGCCTCTTTGTTAGCTTGCGGTTTTAATGCCATATAATGGAGGTAAGTACGGCCTCTTCAATGGATCAGTAGCGGACATTGAAAATCCTGCCTGCCCTAAAGCGCGCTTCGCTAGTCTGCAATTGCAAGTGCATTCAAACCTCCCTCCCTGCGCCTTAGGTCTGCCGTCTCGTAATTTCAGAGATCTGCGGTACGTTATAGAAGGGATTCCCCGGTAATAACTGACATGGGATCTAAAAGCTGACAGGAGCCCGAATCGAATAAGGAGCCTGTATATGGATATCTATCGCAATTGGCGCAACTCAATGGTCGACCACTCAAGATGGCATCAGAAGACACGAAAGGACCTTACGAGGACACACCACACCGGTTTATGCACCAGAACCTCCCAATTGGTCCACATCCTGTTGAACTCCTCCACGTATTTCGCTACGTGCATCCTCCCAGTACGCTTCTCGAACCAGTAGTCAGAGGAGACTACACTCATACACCGTGGATGGCACACGCGATGTGGTATAAACTGACGATATCGCAAGTCAATAGCTGCTAGCACTCAGTCGTCCAACCCTTGCTGTACGCAAAAGCACCCCTCCACCGTCCGGCTCAAGTTCACTCGTCGCGGATGCCTTGCGAGGAAATCTCAGTTTTCGTCATATGCTGAGAGAGCTCATCTTCCACTGTTCTGCAAGCACTATCGAACAGCAACGTGCTCTCATCAGCGACCTCGTCTTCATCCTCACTCAGTGCACTGCATTGCGCACAACCATCTTCACTGACGCCCTAGCCGCACTAGACGCTTGACTCCGATGCGTACCATCCCCGCGAAAATCACAGATGTATCGAAACGCTCCATGAGACACTCACTAGCTTCGAACTTTGGCCTCCATGGGACGATTGCTGCGCTCTGTGGCTACTGCGTCGCCTCGCAACCCTGCCGCTCCTCACTGTCCTCACGATTCACGTCGACGATCCCGCAGCCTTGGAGCGAATCGTGCCAGAGTCCCTTGAGGATCTTGACCTCTTGCGCAACTACACGGGACCATCCGGCCGGCATCTTTCAAACTACGTTCTCTCCTGGGAGCTTCCCCGCCTGAAGCGCCTGGTTTTGCCGGAGACACTATTCGAAATTCAGGCTAGCTTCCTCCAATGGTTCGGGCGGCGCGTAACCTACCTCGAGTTCCGTGACCAGTGGAACGCGTATACACGCTACGCCACGGACCTCCCTGAACCTGTAGCGTAGTTCGACGACCTCGCCCGCATTTGTCCGTCCCTTGAGCCCCTCGTGTACCATACGCACTATGCCCTTCCTCTGCCGCGCCTTGCCAGTCATCCAACGCTTGCGTGCATCGATGTGTGGGTCCAACTTGGGCAGACTTGTCCTTGCTGCCTTCACTTCGCTACATCGATGGAGGAGATGATTCCAAGTGAAGCCCTCTGGAAGAAGCCCCGACTCCTCGATGGTACGCTGCGAATAATCCAACGACTGCCGGAGCTGTTCCCGCCAAGTACCGCCGCCGAGGAGCTGCCTTGCCTGCATGCCATATCCGGCCTCAGCATCACACAAGCCGCACACCAGGTGTACTGCAACGACGTGATCCTCGTCGCTGAACCGTGGACTGCATGGTGGCACTGGCGGTGGCCCTACGGCAGCCAATCTGATTTTGTGGTGAGTTTTCAGGACACATCGGATTGTGTTGGACTGTTGGGCTCGGTTGAGCATCGTTTGTGGACCTTCTCCTCCGTCTTTCTCATCAGTATTGTGGCTAGGAGCGAGTAACCACAGTCGCCGCATCACCTTGTCGGTGTTGTATTGCCCCCTACTGAAGGCACGATTAAGCGTGCAATACTTACGTGGCCTTGGGTTCGGGGCCCGGGAACGTCGAGAGCGGGCTAGACGCTGACGACAGTTTGTTCTTCTACCTTCTACGCCTTCCGCAACTTTCGATCCTTGTCACTGACTGGAGGGGCCTTGCAACGCAGGTACGAAGAATGGTATCAACGAAGACCGGGTCATGATGATTTGCTTCACCGGGATTACGTACAGCCTCGAGATGCCGCAGCTCAAATCCGCTCCACATCTTATACTGCTTCCTGTTCATACCTGATCGACTCGAGAGTTCCTTGTTCACGTTTCTTCCCCCTCCAAGTCTGCTTGTCGTACTGTTAGCTTTCCAGCCTAGACTACACTTATAGCACCCATGACTTTCTTGTTCCAAAATGCATTCTATATCGGGAACGCTTTCAACGGCATCCTCTATGGTGAGCGGCTCTAATGTTGTAGTGGAGCATACGGAAACGCTAACGAAGATGTCATTCTGCAGGAGTTGAGCTCATGTTGTGCTTCCTCACTGTGGAGGCGATGATTAGGAAACATCGTGCGCACCGAGTGCCCTCCGACACTCTCTTCATGGCATTCAACGCTGCCTCGCTCCTCCTTATCACCGTCTACGTGGCGACCGAAGCCGTTTTTGGACAAGAAATGTGGATCATCCGCGCGGATTACCCAGGGGGACAAGATATCTTCCTTCGAGACTACGAGTCCGTCTGGTACCAGACACTGGGGACCTCTGCATGCGTCGTCCTCAACCTCCTGAGCGACGCTCTCATGGTGAGTCCGCTTTTGGCCTCGAAGGTTTCCGGATCGGGTCTGATCTGTGCAGATACACCGATGCAACGTCATCTGGGGAGATGTCCGTGCAATCATCGTCCCCTGTGTCCTGTACTTCGCTACACTATGCGAGTATCACTTCGTCCTTCGTACTCCGGCAAGGTTGCTGATTAAACTCCCCCACAAGGCCTTGGGGTAGCTCAGCTAGTTGAAGCCGGTCTGCCGCATGCTAACTACTTCGCCGGGATCGCGCACCGCCTGGGAGTCTCCTACACGTCGACGGTGATTGGACTGGAAGTCACCGTGACCGCGCTCATCTGCGGGCGCATCTTCCAGATCAGGCGGTGGCACAAATCCATTTCGGCGGCGACCCACCCCAGTACTTCAAGCTCCAGCTCAACTTCAAGCTGGGTCCGGGCGGTGACGAGCCCGTACACGGGCGCGGTGGCCATCGTCGTCGAATCCGCCCTTCCCTGTACCTTTCTTGGGATCGCGTACCTCGTCACTTTTGCGGTGCAGAGCGATATCTCCATCTTCTTCCTGTCCATCTACGCCATGTCCACGGTGAGCGCCGTCGCGACCTTATCTCAGTCAATACGCACGCGTGCAGTTACGGTTGCGGAGACGGCTGACGGGCATGCTATGGTTCTTCCACAGTGCATCTCGCCACAGCTCATCGTCCTGCGCGTGATGCGCGGCCGGGCGTGGACGCGCCGCACGACGGAGACGATCATGACCGGAGCGCCGGGGGATATTAACTACTCTTCTCGAATGGGCATGCTCTCGAGTACGTTCACGGTGGGCTCCGAAAGTGGGACGTCGTCGCACTTCTGCAAGGAGTGCGAAACGCGGTACATCCGTGGACTGGCAGGAGGGATGGCATAATTTGGTTACTTATTTTGCTGTACAGCGCGAGGGTCTAATGCTTTGGTTCTGGATATGCGGCGCACACAGCTACCGGGGATGGTCACGTACGTCAACTTCTCCTTGCGGCGTCGCAGCATCACCCAGGGTGTCGGGCAGGCAGGACTCCGGATATCCCGATACCGCAGCGATAATCAGCCACCTTTAACGTGCATGTGTATAGCGTGCCATGAGGTCTCTGCGAATTTGGTTTTCGAATTCCCCATTGGCATGAGCCTCGAGGAGCACCGTTACCCAGCATGACATTGCGAATATCGCTAACGTCACGCGTTGATATGCTCAGATGTTCGATCCATGGGCCGCTTCTAGATGCCTAGTATTCTGTCTGGAAGGGAAGTACAGTCTTCCGTACGGCCTTCGACTTCGGAGGTACAAGGACCGACTCTGTTGCCAATCACGCTCGCGGCGACCGGAGAGATGATGGATGTCTGGATAAGATCGTCCTCGAGACCACCAAGGGCTCGGAGGAATCTAGCGAAGACCACCGCAGCCTTCTCTAACATCCTGATCGTACACCCGTGCCACTCGAACCACGCCTCCTGGAACGGCCTATACATCGGGGGTCTTTCTGAACGTCTGCCATTCCGCCCAGTTCTTCTCCATCGCCCGGTACAACGCGTCCGAGTCCCTGCACATGTGCTCCCTTCCATCCCTGACCGCAGTGAAGTTCCGGGGGAAGCTATCTGGGGGCTCCAACGTCGTGTCCGCGGAGCAAAGTGCGAACTGGCGAAGGACGTTTAAACACCGCGCGACATGCTCGACCTCCCGGACACGCGTGGGGGGCTCGTCCTGCTGGATGAACAGGACGAGGATCTTGGCACAGTGGAGCTGGTATGAGAAGCCCGTGTTGAAGAAACGGTGGTTGGGCCCGAGGCGGATGTTGCCGTCTCCGCCGGGGCTCATCGATGTCCACTCGTCGTTCGTGTTAGAATCGGTGAGCCCATAGTGCATGCTTTCTTCGAACGTGAGAGAAATCGATTTGCGAGCGTCGGGAAGGGGGAGATGTGGAGGGTAGTCGTCTTCAGCGAATGCTGAACGGACCGAGGTATGTCAAGTTTGATCGTTCTCGAAGATGGCATGGGCCCACGTACTGTATGTCGAGAAGGGCGGGTACCGCAGCGCGGCGATACGCCTGGTCTCTTTCACGAACGTGAGATCGGTAGTGAAGTTCGCGATAGCTAGGATGAAGAATAACGCGATTGATATGGGGAAGGACGGCGGAAACATTTCGAAGTCAGCAGGGACGTCAGTGGTAGAAGACGAAGTAGCCTGGTGAGAGACACACGTTAACAGTAACCCAGTTTGTGCTCAAGAACCAGAAGACTCCTGTTTACGGAGGGACGACAGAGGCGGTGCACTTGGCGGTGCCGTTCAATCATCTGCCACTGGCGGTGGTCACAGCATCTCAGTACAAGTAGCTCCCAACACTCGGAGTACAACAACCGTGATCGTGAACCCAATATTCGGTGCTACTTGAGGCTTCGTTTTCCAGGTGTTGCATGTTTCGAGGGCTCGGTCGGGCTGAGCAACTTGGACTGCGAATCCAACTTTGGCCTTCCAGGCGACAAACTGGGGTAAAGGGGATTTGTCTGCGTACACACGTGAAGATAGATCATTACACATACCGTAGTTCCTCCATCGACAGAATACCATGCAAGTACTGTAGTCTCAAAGCCCCCGGTCGATGGTCGATGGATGTGCAAGAGTGCGAGAGACATCGCCACGGTGACCCGGGCGTTGACAGACGCCCATATTACATGATCATCTACCGCAGCCACGCACCTCCGAGCTCCCGAGTCCCGACGACTTGGCGGACTCCCTCCTCCACCACTGAAGTATACTCGTAAGACCGATATGACCTATATTAACGTAGCACTGTGGCGAGCTTTGTGAAACACACGCTAACTCCGACAATCCATCCGAGTCAAGCTACATCCAGTAAACCAAGTAAGTTGGACTGGGAGTCGTCATACTACCGCAGTCACGATGCGAAAACCGTCGGGGGAGTGTACTGCAGCTGTCTGCGACGATCTGCACGCTGCTAAAGCGTGTCCGGTATGACCTGCCGAATGACTCACGAGATCCGCCTTCTGCCGCGTAGACAAGAAGTTACGGGGATATAAACACCTCGTCATATCGAGTCGCTGTCAGTACCTCTCACCTACCCCTTTCTCTACCCAACCAGCATCACTGCACAACTAACCCTTCATCCCTTTCAACAGACATTCGAGACTATGAGCCAGCAACGTGGATCCTCCAGAGGCCGAGGTCGAGGACCAGGTCAAGGCCAAGGAGGAGGTCCGGGAAGGGGTCGCGGCCCCTCTCCGTCTTCACGAGGCAGAGGAAGCCCCGCCCCTTCCAGCTCAGCATTTGGAACCGAGCACAGCGGGGGTACAGGACGCGGACGGCCTCCCGGGCCTCGTGGAACTAGTCCAGCGTACAGTCGTGGTACGGGCAGAGGAAGCTCTCGTGGCGGGCCCCCTGGAGCGATCTTCGCACAAGGCCAGCCTCTCAACCAGGATGCTCGCCTTGCTGACCAGGACCTTAACCAACTCGTCCAATCCTTCAAACGTCTCACCGTCCAAGCGCCAGACATGCCCCTTCGCCCTGGCTGGGGCAAGCTCGGCCAGCCCGGTTCTCTGCGCACGAACTTCTTCGCCGTTAGGTTGCCCAGAGATGCCACCTTCTATGAGTACGAGATTGCGATCAACCCGAAGGCTCAGGCCAAGGGCGATAGGCGGTTCCGCATCATGGAGATTGTCGAGCAGTCCCCCCAGTTCGCTCCTTACGCGGCGCAAGCTGCCCATGACAGGAGCCAGCGCCTCGTCTCCGTCCGACAGCTACCACAGCCTCTTGAGATCCCCGTTGTGTACCTCGAGCCAGACCAGGCGCACGATCCTAACCCGCTCAACTTTACGGTGGAGATCAAGTTCCTCTCGGAACTCAAGATGTCGGACCTAGACCGGTGCGTTCACCATAGAATTCACCGCTGGGTCTTCGCTGACATGTCATCAGGTACATGAGCGGTGGCCATCCCAACATCGACACACTCCCACTCGTCTCCGCCCTCAACCTGATCCTCATGAAGCACGCGCAGAGAACTGGCGTGCGTGTTTCGAAAAACAAGTATTTCTTCCCCTCCTCCTCTGAGCACCATCACCTCTCCCTCGGCGTCGAAGCCTTCCGCGGATTTTTCATGTCCGTTAGGCCGATGTACAAGCAGCTCACCGTCAACGTCAATATCTGTATGACCGCCTTCTACGTACCAGGCCCACTCGCGCAGCGGTTGGACGAGTTTTCCCAGCAGACCCGCGGAAGCATACCCCATTCGTTCTTTGAGAAGCTGAAGGTCTCGACGAAGCACCTCGGATTCACCCGCAAGTATACAATCCACCGTATCATGACTGGAAAGACGGCGCGCACGGAGCGCTTCAATTGCGAGGAGTTCAAGGGCATGATCTCTGTTGAAGACTTCTTCAAGCGCAGTACGTCCCTCATAGTTCCCCTCTCCGAGCCTTTCAGTCAATCGAATTCCTTACAGAATATCGCATTAACTTGCGCCGTCACTCTGACTTGCCCCTCATCAATGTCAGCACAAACCCGAAGAAACCCATCTACCTCCCCGCGGAGATCTGCGAGATCGTCCCTGGTCAAGCGTACCGTGGCAAGCTCGACCCCGACCAGACGGCGGCCATGATCAGGGTTGCTTGCAACCCGCCCGCCTTCAACGGCGACGCGATCACGGGCCAAGGCTTCGTCGACCTCGGTCTTCTGCCCAATCCCCAAGGTCCTTTAGCGCCGTTCGGAGTTACCGTCAGCCGGGACATGCAAGTCGTCCCCTATCGTATCCTCCCCGCACCCAGCATTTCCTACCGAAGCGCCGCACGCCCCCCTCGCGTCCAGGATGCCGGTTGGAACATCCTTGACGTCAAGTTCCAGGTCGGCGGCAACATGGCCAACTGGGCTGTCCTGGTCGTCAATGAGGGCCGGCGTGGCGAGTTCCAGGGCCCCCGGGACCCCGAACTCACCCGCTTCCTCAAGACGTTCCTCGCCAAGTGCAACGCGAGCGGGATCACCGGTGCGCGCGAGGACCAGCCGCCGAGGATCATGAGTGTCAACCTCCCATCCCCGCGCAGCGACACCCCGAACCGTTCGCAGGCGATCGAGGCGATCCGGGAGACCTTCAGGAACAACCTGAACCCTCAGCAGAAGCCGAGCTTCGTGCTTGTGCTCCTGTCGGGCATCGACAAGTACATCTACCCCGGCATCAAGCAACTCGCGGACGTCCGGCTCGGGATCCACACGGTCCACATGCTGCTCACGAAAGCGCGCAACCCCGACGCGAAGAAGCAGGACCAGTACTTCTCGAACGTGGCGCTGAAGGTCAACGCGAAGCTCGGCGGGGTGAACCACTCACTGGACCGGAACTCGAT
>BACB01001513.1:0-38011 GCA_000338015.2 Ganoderma multipileum BCRC 37180
TACTGACATCAACATATCCTAGGCCCACAACGGTCTCCAAGGGCACGTCAAAGCAACCCACTACGTCGTCGTCTACGACGAGAACAAGCTCGATGCGGACACGATCCAGCAGGGCACGCACACCGCGAGCTACCTGTATGCTCGCGCGACGAAGGCTGTCAGCCTCGTGCCCGCCGCGTACTATGCCGACATCGCATGCGAGCGGGGCCGTGAGTACCTCAATGTGCTGATGAACATCGGGGACGATCGTGCTTCGCAGACCGCGAGGTCCAGTTCCACGGCAGACAGGGAGGCGATGAAAGAAGAGACGTACCAGAACGCGGTGAGGATGTGGGGGAACGGCGTCCACAAGGACTTGAAGGACACTATGTTCTACATCTAGGGAGGCGTGTTCGAGTCGGCGAACGATTGCAGCTAACGCACCAGGCATTGCGACGCATCCTGGTTTCTTCAAGTTGTTCCTGATTGCATTTGGATCGCATTCACCAGCATATCACGTTGAAGTTGTGTTTGTACGATTGACAATGTACTTGTACTATAGTTGATGACATCCATGCTTTGTTGATCAGTGCTTGCATGTGTGAATGTATTCGGGTGCATGTTGCAAGTGTTTTATTAGATTGGGTATTTAAGAACAAGGGAGAGAGCGTTTCGGCGACTCGGAGGGCATCAACTTGTCACTAGCGCCGGTCATCCTCACAGGCGCCTAACACCGAATCTGTCTGCTTTCGCACCATCACTCTATATATCCCTTGATGCTAGAAATTCATCTAAGGGAGGAGGAGCTTTTACCGAACCGCTGCGGGAACGAGAAAAACGGAGCCAACAGCCCTTGAAGCGGCATAAGACCAAGGTCTAGATATGTACATCTACCACGGTATAGCAATGAAGGAGCAAGATCTGGTATCATTTAGATACAAGTATCACCTTAACCAAGTTTAACGAGAGAGCGGCTTCTCCTTCACAAAGAACGAGGTGACGAGAGTGACCGCGCATAGAGCCGCTGTAAACCAGAACGTCGCCTGCAGGCCGTCCTGGTACGAACGGACCACTTTCGCGCGCACCGGAGGCTCCAGCTGGTCGAGGTATCCCAGCGACTCGCGTACACGCCTGATTATCTACAACAGGGGACTTTCAATCAAGATTCAACAGGCAAATATTCAGTGTACACGTACCTCCTCAACGTCTCCGCCCGAGAGACGCTTGCGCAGACTATTGCGGACCACGTCGTTAGTCAATGTCGTGCCCACTGAGAGGCCGACGACAGAGCCAAGGGACCGGAAGAGGTAGGAGACGGCTGTGGCGACCGCCTGATCCTCCGGCCCCGCATTGGCGACGAGGGCGACGAGGGTACTGGTGATTCCTGCCGCAATACCGAGATTATTCGCGATAATACCTGGATACCATAACAGTCAGCCCAAGCGCGAGGCATGCAGGAAAGGTCGTTAATACCAGAGGACAGGCCAGCGAGGGTGTACTTCCACGGCCCAGTTACAAGTGCGACGACGACATTGCCGAAGAGCATGAGCGCAAACGACACGATAGTCGCGACGTAGTACTTCCCCGTCGCCTGCATGACGAGCCCGATCCCCAGGCTGCCCGCGACGCCCCCAAAGATGGTCGGGAGGAGGATGAGCCCGACCTCCCCGGCGCGCGCTCCCTGCACCGCCTGGAGGTACAGTGACACGCTGAAGATGAGCGTGATGCCTGCCGCGTTCGAGAACAGGTTCGCGAGGTAGCTCGCGAGCAGCGTCCGGTTCGTCACGATGCGTTTTGGAGCGCACGGCTCGCGAGCCCACCGCAGCTCCACCAGCACGAACAGCAGGAAGAACGCGACCGCCCCAGAGAGCGAGGCGATGGTCACCGTGTCGCGCCACGCGACGTTACCTCCGCGGTCGAGCCCGAGCAGGAGGAGGAAGATCGAGGCGACGAGCGTGAACGCGCCGGCGAAGTCGATGCGCGCGACCTTAGCGCGGAGGTCGCCTGTCGTAGAGCGCGGGAGCGTGAGGAAGGTACTGACGGTGAGGATCGCGACAACCGCGAGGGGCACTTGGAGGATGAAGGCCCAGCGCCAGCCGATGGTGTCCGCGAGAAAGCCCCCGAGTGGGGCCCCAGCTGCTTGCCCAACCGCCCAGGCGACGTTCGCGATACCTGGAGAAAAGCGTTAGGTCGCTAGACTTGTCAAAAGCAAGGAAACACGGACCTTGGAGGGTTCCCCGCTGCCTGAGTGTTGATACGTCGGACATGATGATCGACCCGACGCTATAGTGGTGATCGTAAGCCTCAGATCAAAACCGCAAATATATTCCCTCACGTCGCCATCCCGCCTCCGCCAATGCCTGTAAGAGCGCGTGCTGCAATGAGCTCCGTCATGTTCCGCGCAAGGCCACAGAACAGGGAGCCTAGCGCAAAGATGGTGTACGCAAAGAGCAGACATGACTTGCGGCCAAAGATGTCACTTAGTTTGCCGAACAATGGCCTGTGAGCAGTGTGAGCGGCGTCAAACTCTGAATGCCGGTCAAAATGCGTACTGAAAGCTAGTTAAAGAGAGCATGTAGCCGGTCGCGATCCAACTGGTATTCTGAAGTTGTTCGAACTGGCTGCCGATGGATGCATACGTGGAGGTGACGATTGTGCCGTCCATCGCCACGAGGAATATCCCAAGAAGCAGGGGGGCCATCTATGAACGGGCCATACGGCGCATCATCAGCCTTCACGTTGGATGAGGATAAGTACATCCAGCTGCTGCAATGGGCAAACAGCGAGGTGGGTGGTCCGAGGGCATCTGGATGCGCGTGTTCCATATCAGTGGATCCAGAGTCGATCCAAGAAGCTTCGCTGGCGCCCCACTCGCGACCAACGCGCTGAAGAAGGTATTTTCTGAGAAAAGATTTCGGCACTTACCACAGCGATCAACGAGACATGCGGTTTGACCGGGGGTTCGCCAGCCTCCCCATCTTGAGTGTTATCTGGCTCGATGAGAGTGCTTTCTCTCGAGACCGGTGTGTCGACTGACTCGGAGCCAGTAAGGAGCGGAGTTCGCTCGTTCGCCGAGTGGGTGATCTGCGACATTGTGTCGACGTCGGCGAGGCTGGTTGGAAGTTGAACAGCCTGAGCCTGTACTTGGATGTGCAGGTCCGGGGTCCGGGCAAGTTATTCACTGTATGATACTGTATCTCCTGGGATTACGAGCCCAACGCAACACCGAGTTTGAAATTTGGTGCACAAATGACTCACTCTGATGACGACATCTTTACTCAGTTGTAAGGATAACTATCAGTTTTGCTCCACGATAGTAACATTTATTCCGATATGGTGTAACGGCTAACATTACCGCCTTTCACGCGGTAGCTCGGGGTTCGATTCCCCGTATCGGAGGGACGAAGAATTATGTGTGAATTTTTTTCCGTTTGCATACAGATTCGCCTCGCAATCCTCTAAAAACAACTGTGAAGAAAAGTCTGGATAGAGGAAGGGCCGTCTCAAAGCCAGTATACCAATTCACTGCCTCGGACCATTTAGGTTCAGATAGGGCTCGCTGCTAGAAAGGTCGCTGATATCGACCCAACATCACACCCATATCAAGTGTTCCTAACAGGCTGAGGACCTGAGGCATTGTTAACAGTGGTGGGAACGTAGTGTGGGCGACTAGGCCGATTCAGCGCAGTCACCGTTCAACAAAAAGAACCTGAGTTGGTGGGTGAAATAGCCAGCTCTCGGGAGTTACAAGTATGGGCGCCACAAACTAGTGAATGGGAGATTGAACTCACATTCACAGGAGGGCTACAGGTGGAAGGGCTGATGTGCGGGTGGAGACGCAGCAGCGAGGTCTACTGACGGTTGAAGAAGCCTCTCCGAGGGAAAGAGCAGGAAAGGACGTTAATCTAGGGAGATACTACTACATTATTAGCTACGATGGCAAACGACGTGAGAGCTGGTAGAATGCTCGCGAAGGGACCGCACCAGCTCTCCGGTGAACACCAGGCGGTGTCTTCTGCCTGCGCGAAAACCGTGCGGGAAACGGGAGGGGACGCATCATGAGGACGGGGATGGAATGTCGGCAGGCAAGACAGGGACGCGACGGGCAACCTTGAAGAAGTGTTCGGGAGTGAGACCGCCGCGGGGAAGCTTGCCTCCATACAGCTCTTTGTTGAACTCCTTCGACACCGACGTGGGCACGGTCGTGGAGACATACGGCTTCAACTGAAGGGAGAGGGACGGAGGGAGATTGCAGGGCCGAACGGTCAGCACGATAACCGGAGAGCAAGAGATACGCATACGCACTGTAGAGCTCTCGATATCCTGAATGGGAGGCGCCACGAACACCCTAACCTTCTCATCCACAAGCCTATATTTCGCCTTCCCGCGAACAACATGCTTTCCAGGCGCGCCTGTGCGGTGGCCACCCGGGAGGAACGCCTGTCGGGTGCCTGTGGTGACGGTGACGAGGATGAGCTGGGCTTGGTAGAATAGCAGGTGACCATTGGGAGCGCGACTGACCCTTGTAGAAGTCCTTGTTGCCGCGCTTGGGCGTGAGTGCCCGCCGGAGGGCTTTTGAGAGGACGGGGGCCGTTGGGATCATGGTCGACAACGAGAGAGCTGTCGGGCAAGGCTAGGCGCTAGACGCGGATCTGTAGGCGCGCATTGCACCACATACTGCCGCAGCGGGCGCTCCGTGATCTTGGATTGCAGGGAACGGAACGGTCCTTTGTACTCTACCACTGCATTCAATCTAAGCTCATCTGGTTCTCCACGATCTCACTCGTTCGACGGATACCCACACACCATGCCAAGACCTGGAGGGCGGGGGAAGCGAGGGAGCCGTGCGGCCATGGTGAGAGGAGGCCATGCGCAGAGGGGGAAAGGTCAAAGGCGATTCGACGACCACCGACCACACTCCCCCATCGGCGGCGACGAGCGGCCAGAAAGCGCAGTCGACGGAGAGACGGATGGAAGCGAGAGCGGGAGTGGCACTGAACACGGTACGTCTCCCTACTACTCTTCGACTATGCGGTCTTCATGAAGGTATTGTTCGGGCGCGCGTAGAAGAAAGGGTGGTCATCGAGGTTCCGGTGGCAATGTGGGTGAGTGGCTACAGTGAATATATGCGGGACGTATGATACAGATCGGTTGATGGAAGTGGTAGGACTTTGACCACTGTGATCCCCGACGGTGCTCGGGCAAGAAGCTCGCCCGCCAGGACCTCATCCGGACTCTCCGAGTCGGACAGAAGTTTCGGGGCATTGTAATCTCGCGAGTCCTTCCTCAATCGTTACCCACGTATGGTGGCTAATCTTCCGCTGTTTCGCTCATCCAGGCCTAAAGGAACGCAACCCGTAAGTCCAGCCGACAGGGACATTGTGGCGCAAAACGGTCTGGCAGTGGTGGAGTGCTCGTGGGCGCGGCTAGATGAAGTCCCGTTCAACCGAATATCAAGCCCGCATGAACGGCTATGTGAGTACTATCTTTGCGATGACCATTCCGTTCTATTGCATCCGTACATCTGTGTCCGTTGAAGCGCCATATACGTCCGCATATAGCTCGTGGTCTGGCACCCTTAAGGGCCCCTAGCCTTTGTGGCGAGTGGGTGCAGACGTGTTTTGATCTGGTTTCAAGCCGGGCTTGACAGCACGAAGCTTTCCACCGACTCGTTTCTCATACCATCTAGCGAGCTTAGTGCTGCTTCCCTCACTCAGTATGGCTGGAGATCTGTGTTACAGTGCGGAGGGTCTCCGTCTTCAAGGTAGTCTCAGGTGATATTTTCGCATGCTTAGAGAGAACGATGTGCGGGTTCCGATATCGCTGGTGAATAAGGTGAGGATTATGCCCTAGCAGGCGGTCAGCTAGTCCGTCATAAGACGGCGGAGTAACTCGTAGCGGGAAGAACCCTGTTCTCTCACCTGGTTGTCCAACGGACAACCTTTCCAGACTTGTCCGACGGTATTCTCGGAAACTATGATGCTGGGCGCTGTGTCAGGAGGACGCACCCGGACATCAGAACATTTGGCGGAGACAGAGTGGCCAGAAGCGTCGAAAGTCGATCCTTCATTTCCAACTCGTGTGGACTATCGTTGGGCATTTCTTTTAATTTCCTGTTTTCGTCTCTCCGAGACGAAGTTCTGAATGTGTATTCATGGACAATCCAACATAGTGCCTTACCTCGTCGCGACAAACCCGGTCAACTACGGCAAACCATGGCGGCTGAACTGCGTCGAAGCCCTCGCCGCCGCGTTCTACATCACAGGCTTCGACTCCTACGCCGAGCGGCTGTTGAGTGGGTTCGGGTGGGGCCATTCTTTCTGGGAAGTCAACAGGTGCGCCCCTTCTCGTCTTCTCCGCCAATGTTGTGCCCCGTCTCCAAAATTTCATCTCGGAGTCGAGGGTGCTGATGGAACCTTTCTGGCAGACATCTGTTGGAGCAGTACAAGACGTGCGAGAGCGCCGAGGCGGTCAGCGCGATGCAAGAACAGATCCTCGCGGACTTGGAGAGGAGCTACGACGAGTCCAGGCGTACGTCGGGTGGGTACTCTTTCTTCCTCATTTCCCGACTCTCTGCGTTGTCCTCCGCGGTGCGACGTGCCCTTTGTTCGTGCATCCCATTCTCGCCGCGCAGGGGGGAGGGCTGTCGTTTTGTTGCGCGTGTTGGTGTAAGTAAGGCAACGCGGATGGGTGGTTATCGGACGACCTGCCGACTGGTCCAGCGGGGGGACGCGCGTGATATCCGGGGGTGCCAGTCAAGCGGAATCATGTGTTTTTCTCAAACCTACGCCGGCTCCGTTCTCCTCAGAGCGACCGCATGGGCGAACGGTCCTCGTCCCACGGTTGCGCAGCACTCAGCAGAATCGCCTGGTCTGGCTCCTTTTTCAGATCAGGCAGGGTTTGGCAGATCAGAACCAAGCTGCAATGCGTCCATCCGCCACGTTTATCGCGACCTGCTAGGGCTACTTTACCTTGGGTTCTGGTGGCTGACATGGAGCTTGACAGCAACAGACGGTGGCGAGACCGAGGATCTCCTCGTGCCCAACCCAAATCGCCACTACGTTCCCGAAAGCTCCAGTGAAGAGGAGGACGAAGAAGATCAAGAAGCTGAAGATGACGACGAGCCCCGTTGACATGGCGGTAGGTCTCACCATGAACCTCTCGCCACATGTGATTTTTACTGACCACCCGACGCTACGCGCGCATTCCTGTCATCGTTATCAGCGCCTCGGTCGCCGCCGCCTACCCGCCCTTCGCGGCACCGCAAGTTTTCGTCAAACGTGCGTATTCTTACTGCATTCGTACCAGTTCTAGTCGGCCGCGAGAAGCCCAGCCAATGATGTAACAGTATATGAGGCGCTATCTTACCGGCAGCGCGCGTTCCGGAGCCTTGTGATATCGTTATCCCGATCCGCCTGTGCTCGGATCCGGGTATGTGTGGCATGCTACGAAGAGAGAGAAGGCTCGAGCGCGAGCGCAAAACAAATGTTGACGAAGACCTAGTCGAGCCTCAGCATTCAATGGTGGAGCCCCCCGGGTCGGATGCATTTCATGGGCGTACTTATACTGACTGCTATCGTCGTTGCTTCCGGTTTGCCGCTACCTCTCTTCGATGCACCTATGGCTCTAAACGCAGTCCACAACAAGCTATCTTCGCGTTCCCCTCTAGTCCCTCCCACACAACGCCCGGCGTCGACGTGCCGCGTGTGACAGCCCGGGTTTAGCTGTGCCCTCGATTTAGCTCCTACCAAATGCGACAGGTCAGCCTCCACTCTAGGATGATCATGCGCCCCCTCCCCATGCCCCGTGAACAGCCCTTCCGGTTAGTGGTTAATTGTCCGAAACCCAGAGTTCATAGAGTTTCGTCGTGGTGAGCAAATCAAGTCACTACATTGTCCTCCCTTGAACTAACCTCGGTCTGGTATGGCTCGAATCTTCTCCGGCGAGAGGTGTAGGTTTAATTTGACCACAGGTCGTCCGTCGCCAGCGACGTCAGCGCGCATGTGGACCGCGACGCTTCTTCAAGTTTGCGCGCGTCTTGGAGAGGGGATCGCGGAGGAGTGGGAACGGTCTTTCCGTTCGTAATGTCGTCTGCCCCGCTCGCCATGGCAGCTACTCGGCTTTCTCGTCGTTGATCGGGTCCGCCTTCCATGCTTTGTGCATTGCAGCGGTGTTGATGGGTCACGGTCACAACACCGGTTGCCCGAAATCACCTGTGCTGACTGGGCCCATTCGGGCTGTCCACCTTCCTTCGGCCTTCGAGCTTGAAGCTTCAGCCCTCGCGCTGAGGTTATGTTACGTTTGTGCGGGACGCGCGTCCCACGAGGGCCGACCGCTTCCCCCTTCTGTCCTCCGCTTGCTTCCATCCGTCATCCCAGGTTCCCATTTTCCCGTCGCGCATGTCGTCACTCGCCATGGCGACGGCGCGTGCCAAACACCTCGAGTTCAAGCCCGCGAGTCTAGGTGCGTGTGTGCGCCGCGCGCTCCGCCCTGAGGCTGAGGCTATTTGCGAGGCCCGATTTCTGACGACGTTTTTCCGCTCCTCCAGGTCGAGATTGATGCCAGCGTCGGAGCCGCTCGCTTTGCGCTGCTTGCGCCGTTCTACGGCCGCACATCACCCGTTTTCGTTTTCCGTTTTGCGTAAAGGCGAGGGGCGGGCCGACCCGGCACTTCCCACGCCCGGTCTCCTACCTTCTGCTTCCGTTCCTCCTTCTCCTTCTGGGCTGCGAGGGAATGGAAGCAGGAGGCTGGGGCGCTGATCCGCCGGCGTCACGAGCCACTGGCTCCGGTCAATCGCGGCGATTTGACCGTCGACTGGCTTCGACTTCCGAGGATCTGCGTACGTGATGTCCCGGTCTGGGCTGTGGACCTGTGCTGTCGACGCCGTCGCCGCCGCCGCCCGGTGCGTGTTGTCTGGTTGCGTTGCCCAACCGGGCGGCGGAGGGGCGCTCGTTACGAGTGGGGCATGCGAAGTGGTCTGGTTAGTGCTATCGTGAGTGGGGGCGGCGATGGGGGAAGGGAAGGTTGATTGACTAGTGCGGGAACGCAGGCTTCAGGGTGTTGGGTTGCGCGTCCTCGGAGGAGCTAAGTGGTGCGCATGTCGTCAGTTATCCTGCCCGTCGATATTCTCTTTCGGATGAAGTTGAAAATTGTCTTCCACTTCTGCTGAAGGAATGGGGCATTTGTTCTAGGGTCGGGATTGCGGAGGCAGTCGCCTAACCAGCCCTGGCACCGTACCGTGACTGTGGACATCAGATCGCGCAAGACGTCACTCACGCTAACAGCTAACAAGGCAGGAGAGTCACAGGCGATCGGCGCACCCACATAATTGCTTGACGGAGATCGGAGTGCCGGGTCAGGTGTCCTGGAGGAGCCTGGAGGTGCGCATCATGTCTCTCCTCGGTGTCCTAAACTCCTCGTTGACCGGGCTTTTCACATGAAAATTCAGCAAAAACACGCTGGACGTGTGCGCCCAATATTCAATATTTGTTGAATGGGCGGCGGGTCATATGCTGGAGTGTGCGAGCGTCCAAGAAAGGTACGCCGTCGGGTGACCCTGCTAGCGAACTCGCTCAATGAATCGGGCCAACAGATCTGTGCAAGTTCAGAGTGCAGTCGGGAAATAACAAAGATGGGAGGGCTGAACAGAAAATTAGAAGAATGAGGGACGGGACTGGTGCGCACGAGATCCTCTGTGACTACCGTGCAGAATGACACGACAATGGTTTACTTACTGTATCGGTGAGTAGGAAAATGTATTTTGGTCTGCAATGCGCACGTGAAGCTTTGCAGGTTTCGCATTGTCATCCTATTGTCATTGGAGCATGTCGCCGTGCCAGCCGTCGACGCATGGACGATGCATTGATCGAGGGCCGTCCGCGACGCACAGCATGGTGCGGTCGACGCAGGGTCGACGATCGGGGAAGCGCCTTCTGGCCCTTTTTGGAAGGTTTTGGATGGACCTTGCGCGGAGGGCGCCGAGCGACGTCACTAGAAGTGGCGCATCCGCCCAAATTTGGGCTTCGCTGTCAACGACGCGACGCGGGGAAAAATTGGGCTGGCGTGTTTTGGAGTGGTGGCGCGACGAGAACCACGAGGCTTGCGTGACGTCCCCATGTGCGCGCTCGCTTTGAGGCGCGCTGTGACACCTGCCGCATGCTCAGGTCCTTCGCCTCCTTCTGCGTTCGCGTCCCTCAAGGAGAGTCTGGAGAACTTGGCTGACGTTGCTCTCAGTATTTACAGTGTTCTTAAAAAGCGGGGGATCCACACGCACAGTGTCCAATGCCTGTTTTGGTGGTCAAATTGACCCCGCATCGATGGGGCTGGCCGAGTCGGCATCACCGTTTGATGGCTCGTATTTTGATCCTGATCAGCCGCGCATTTCAGGCGGTCCCGATTGGGCAAAATGCTTTCCCCGCACTGTCACGAGACGTGTGGGAGCAGGAGGGCCTGGCGCCCATTGCTGGTCCTTCTGTGCTTTGCTTCGCGACAGGCAACTGGACCCGCGTCCGCACATACGGAGCCATTCAACCGTCACAGCAAAGATGATCCAGAGCCATCGCTGTCATGAGAACCTTCTGAGTCGGGTTTTACTTATGCGTCTCCCCCTCAGCCCTCCGCCCGACCCGTCCTCTTCCTGCTCTTTCTCTTCTCCTTCCTCCCCCTCCTCTGCCCTCTTCCCTCCCCTCACCAGTCCGACCCTTCCCTCCTCGGACTAGGTTCCGCAGCCGTACGCCAGCAACTCACGCTTGGCTACCCCGCACCATGGAGGAGATCCGGAGAAACGGCCTATATACCTCAGAGGACGGGCATGACCCCTTCGGTGAGTTCAGTTCCCGTAGACGGCTTCCTCTTCCCTCCGACGCGTTGTCGACGCGTCCGTCGTCGTCGTTCCCCCCATTGTCATCCTGCACGCCCCCTTTCGCCCCCGGACCACGCGCATTTCCGCCTTGCCCCGCTCGGCTGCTTCTCTGCGCTCCCATGATCACTTCCTCGCCTTGCTTCGCGCGTCGTCATTTCGCACCCGCGCCCGCACTTTTCTCATGATCGTGCTTATTTTGCCTCATTGTCCGGTCAATGTATGCGCGCCGCTTCTCTCACCCTCGCTCTGTGCTGTCCATGCGGACCCGGAGATGGGAACACCGGCGTATTTGGCTCCGGAAAGTCATCAGAGGCGCATACACAAGGATGGTGTGGCCCGGCGGACTTCGTGATTGCTGTATGCGCTTGCACGGCCATCGTATGCAGGAGCTTTTCGCCTCCGGAGGCAGCGTACCCATCTTTTTTTCCATTCTTCGTTGACGGTCTGCATTCGTGGACTGTTAGGGTGCATACAGTCACATTCATGGTCTGTTCAAGCGCATACAGCCACACTTAGAGTCTATTTGGGCGCATAAAGCCATCCCTCGGGCAAGAGAAATCCCACATACCGCACCCGCAGGAGCGACTGTGCAGGGTCTCCTTGTCGGACATCGTAGGCCGCGGGCAACTCTCCTTCAGATGCGCCGAAGGGCGACGTGCTTCTTCCTTCCGTGCCTTCCTTGACGGTTGTCCGATGCTGCCCTCATTCTCCCCTCATTCTCGCCTTCCATCGAGATACACTTGATACGAGGGTACTGGACATGTGGGCGCCATCACCCGCTCAATGTCCGGATGCCGTGATTTGCTCCGTCGCGTCGCAATTGAGTTGCTCCTTTGTGCACGTCTCGGCAGTCTAAATGTTGGTCTTCGAGAAACATAACAGGGTCCTTGTTGGTCGGAAGATGGAAAGATCGCAGGCATATATGTGCGCGACGCGCTTCAATCCCGGAACCTGCGCGCTTTGCGCGTGTGTCGAACGTATTTGGGCGCGTTGCTTGCACTGTTTTAACCTTTTTCTATCAAATTGTGTGGACGTGGACGGCGATGGTGTCTCCTTGGAAAACAAGTTCTTTCTATTTCGGCCTCGACGCTGTTGGGCTCTTGTCACGATCCGCTGAGGGCGGCCTTGTTTGCGCGCTCGCAAACGGGAGGCGGACAGAGCACCACGCAGAGGGTGGTATCTGTTCCCCTTATCTGCCTGGGGACGTGATACTGCGTCTTGTGAGCATGCATACAAGAAGTTTATACACGCCGTGCAGTGAGCGCGATCTTCCCTCGCTGTACCGGGTCATGTTTGGCTGGTGCCTCTTTCGTATCTTCATCCTTCAATACTCGTCTGTCCTCCTTGGTACTCGTTGCTAACCGTGTTTGCAAACTGCCAGAGGAACCACGCCCAGCGCCCATCCCACGCACAACCGCTGCTGGAATCCACCCGTACTCAAGCCCCGCTGCGTCGGCTTCCGCGGTGGACTATGGAGCCCGTGCAGGAGCGGCGGACGACGTTCGACCTGAGGACGTCCCACGCCAGCAGCCACCTCCAAAGAAGCCGCTGTGGAAGCGAAGGTGGTTCATCATCACCCAGATCGTCGTGGCGCTCCTCGGCATTGCAATCCTGTTCATTTTGCTCTACCCGGTCATCCACGCTATCGCGCAGCACATTATCAACGTTTCGGTCCTTAACGTCGACGATGCCCAGATTCTCAACCCCACGAACAATTCGTAAGTTTTTAGTGTTTTGTGCCTGGCGACGGCGGACGATTGACGTATGGTCCTGCGCAGGTTCACGCTCAAACTCGATTCTTGGGTTTCACACGCTGGTGTTTTCGGGGCGACAATCAAGTTCAACAATGCGCTCAATGTCGCGTGGCTCAATGCGTCCGGCCACACGGTCGACATCGGTTCGTTCTCCCTGCAACCACTGAAGGTCAAGTCGAAGCGCGCATATATCAACCAGACTGTCGCGTTCGACGTCAAGGATGAGGCGGCCTTCGCGCAGTTCACGCAGTATATGATCACCCAGCCGAACTTTACATGGTTCCTCTCCTCGAACGGGCTCGACGTTCAGGCGCTCAAGTTCCCGACCGCACATGGGCTCAACTTCAACAAGCAGGTGACGCTGAAGGGGATGAACAACTTCGCTGGTAACGTCTCGCTCGTCGACTTCCAACTGCCCCGCGACGACCCCTCTGGTCACGGCATCGAGTTCAAGGCCGTTACCGGGATCTTCAACCCGTCGGCGTTCGACGTCGACTTGGGCACAGTGACGTTCGACCTGTCGTACAAGGGCCTCTACCTCGGTACCGGGACGGGAACGGAGACGGTCGTCAAGCCTGGCGCCAACAACATCACGCTCTCTGGCACCCTTATTCCGCAGAACGGGACCACGAACCTCGCCACGGTCTCAGAGCTCTTCACGCAGTACCTCAATGGCGAGACGTCTGACGTCGTCGCGAAGGGACGGTCCTCGGTCCAGAGCGACGGGAGCACGATCTCGTGGTTGAGCGACGGGCTGACTTCGCTGAGCCTGCATGTGCCGTTCAAAGCTCCCGGGGCGATCAGCCCGATCAAGACCATTACAATAGGGGACATGAACTTGGGGTTCACCCCGAACACGGCGTGGGCGCCGGTGACTGAGTCGCGGACGGTGCAGGCGAGCATGGAGTTGCCGTTCGGCTTTGGTGTGGAGATCGGGCGGATCTCGAACAGTTTCAACATCACGAAGGGTGGGGCGGTCGTCGGCGGGCTTTCTACAGTGCGTGCTGTGTCATCCAGAGGGAGGAGGTGAGCGTGGCTGACGCGGAGGCGCATACAGCCGGAGAGCGCATCCTCGAGCGAGATCCACGTCGTGAACGAGACGTTCACCCAGGGCACTATCAACATCACCATTAACAACACGCCGCTCGAAATCCCTGACGCGTCGCACCCGACGTTCTCGCTTTTCAGTGTGTCCCTTTTCCTTCGTTCCTTCTTGGTTGCCATATTCGGACGCTGACGCCACACCGCCGTAGCTCGCGATCTCACGCAGAGCCAAGCGCTGCCGTTCCAGCTCGAGGGGAAGGCACGTGCGATCGCGAACATGAGCATCGGACAGATCACGCTTGACCCGATCAAGTTCAACGTCACGTCAGGACTGAGCGGTCTGCAGGGGCTGAAGGATATGGTCAAGATCGGGACTGTGGACGTCGTGGGCGGCTCGACGGAGGCGATTCACTTGGCCATCCCTGGTGCGTGCCGCTTCTCGGTTTCAGTGGTGGATTGGCGTTGCTGAGTGGATTTGTGGCGTGTAGTCAACATCATGAACCCGTCGAACTTGCAGTTGGAGACTGGCGACCTGAGTAAGCACGGGACTTGACGGATTGGATTTGTGCGCTGACGGGCTGTGGCAGATCTGCAGCTGTTCCGCCAGGGCGGGCTCATTGGAACGACGCTCATGCCGAATTTGACGCTTACGGTGGGCAACAACTCGCTCGCGGCGCAGGGTAACTTCACGGTATGATGCGTATCATCCGATTCTGTAGGATGGTGCTCATGTCGTGTTCGCTGCAGCCCAACGACACCCCACAAGGCAAACAGACGCTCAACGACTTTGTCGGGGGTCACGATGTCGAGGTGGTCATCTCAGGCTACAGCCAAAGCACCGGTGTCGCCTCACTCCTGCAGGCCTTCGAGAGCCTAAACTTCACGGCGAACCTCCCCGCGCTCAAGTCGAAGCTGCTTCAGTCGGCGTCCCTCGAGGTGCTTCCGACGACGGGGCGCGCGAACGACATCGCGCACACGACGGTCTCGCTCGCGAATCCCTTCTCGGCCGACCTGATGATCACCAGTGTGCAATCGAGCGTGACTTTCCGCGGGCTGACCCTTGGCACGATCGACCAGCAGGTGCAGTTCGCGTCGAAGGGCAAGTCGACAACGAACTCGCCGGACCTGAACCTCAACATGAACATGGACCCGCAGACGCTGTTCACGGTCACGCGGGTTCTGGCGCAGGAGGCAGGGCTGAACACGGCCCAGCTCGACGCGATCGTGCAGCTTGGCGGATATCAGTACTTGAACAACCTGACGGCCCGTGACGTCGAGCTCGAGAAGCGCGGTAACATGTTCACGTACGTTGCTTCGCTCAGTGCTTTCAGGGTCCATGCTGATCGCTGACTTGTGTTTTTCTGCGCATATAGTGGCTTCGACTTGCCGACATACGTCGATACGGCGTTCCAGAAGCTGACGGCGGACGTGGCGCTCAACTCGGGTGTGAACATCGGACAATACCAGACTTCGCTGTCGTACACCCAGCCGGGCGTGACGATCAAGACCGACAAGAGCCTCAACCTCATCTTACCCGTGCTCGCGCAGCCGATCGTGCAGAAGATCGTGACGGGCTCGGTGCTCGGCATCGAGACGGTGCTGATCAAGGACGTCAAGGAGAACTCGTTCGGGACGTCGCTCAAGGGCTCGATCACGAACGCCGGTCCTTGTGCGTGATTTTTATGTCTACCCGTTTCGTCTGTGTCGGTTTGCTAATGTGTCTGTGTAGTCGACGCGAAGATCGCGTTCCCGCAGGGTCTTACGATTCAGTGGAACGGCCAGTCATTAGGCAGCATGAACATGCCGGAGATCAACGTGGTCGGCGATGTAGGCGCGAGTTTCCAGGTCGATGGGACTTTCACAGTCGCGGACGTCGGGCACTTGGCGGACTTCACGAAGATGATGCTCACGGAGGAGTCGTTCGACTGGGTGATTTCGGGCAGCAACCTGACTGGTACGTTCTTCATCGGGGTTTGGGTTCGAGCGCGGTTAATTCACAAGTTGTGGATGAAGTGTCGGCGATTGGGATTGATGTCTCGGGTATCGCGCTTAACGAGAAGAAGGTCACATTGAAGGGCATGAACAGCTTGAAGGGCGGTGTGAAGATTAACAGCTTCGACTTGCCGAGCAACGAACCTGCCGGTGGTATCCACCTCACGCTTGACACTAGCGTTACCAACGTAGGTCGTCCGCGCCGTCCTTCTCTTGCGAATGTGCTGACCACGTCATTCCGTAGCCATCGCAAGTCGGTATCGAGCTGTCGTCGATCGCATTCCAGAACTTCTTCCAGAACGTCAACATCGGTCCCGCGGCGTCGACTTCGGCGTTCAGCCTCTCGCCGCTCACGACCATCCATCTCCCGCTCACCGGTCGCCTCGTCCCGCAGAACTCGCAGGCTGGTCTCGCTGCTGTCTCGCAAATGTTCAGGACCTTCATCCACGGTCAGGATAGCAACATCGAGGTTCATGGTGATAGTGCTGGCCCAACCGACGTAAGTATAATGATCAATAATTGTCAGGATATTCAATTAACGTTGCCGTTGTTTAGGTGACCTGGCTCAACGAGGGTATCAAGGCGCTCGTCGTCGAGACCGTCCTCCCGAACCGCGGGGTCCTCGACATCATCAAGTCCGTTAACTTGAACGAGCTCGATCTGCGCTTCTCCGAGTCTACTGCCTTCGATCCCGCCATGGGAAGCGACGATACCACCGCCGCGTTCTCGCTCCCCTTCAACTTCCCCGTGGATATTGTTGCGGTTGAGCAGAACATCACAGTTGGGTCTGATGGCACGGACTTCGCGCAACTCGTGATACCCAAGGGTCCCAGTACTACGGACGTCCGGACGCGCATCATCCATCTCAAGTTCTCGCACGTCCCGTTCGCTGCACTTGGTGACCAGCACGGCGCGTTCGAGCAGTTCCTTGCGACGACCGCTACTGGGAAGGATGTCACGATGTCGCTTAAGGGCAATGCGAACACAGATGCACAGACCGCCGTCGGTTTGCTTTCTCTGACGGGCATCGCATTCAGCGTTCAGACGACTATCGCTGGTCTCCAGGGCTTGGCCGCGAAACCTGCGCTCGTGACGAGCTTGGACGTGAACCGCGGCTTCCCGAACTACCTTCTCATCAAGGTCGATTCGTCCTTGTTCAACCCCTCTAACCTTACCCTCGGGACTGGCGATGTTGCGTTTGACTTGCAGTTCGGCGGAGATACGATCGGCGAGGCCGACGCCTCCAATCTTGTTATCCTGCCTGGCAACCAGAGCTACGCTCTTGATGTTCACTACCACCCGCAGGGGAGTGCCGTTGCTTCGGGACAGAAGATGCTTGAGAACTACCTCCAGGGTGTTACGTCCGCGGCTACCATCCAGGGCACCACCCACTCGACCGACATCGAGTCGCTCCAGCTCGCCATGTCCAAGATCAACCTCTCACCGGTGAACATCCCTGCCCTCCACCAAAACCTCATCACGACCGCCACCCTCGTCTTCCCCACGGATATCGCCAAGACTGGCATCGCACAGACGTCGTTCACGCTATCGAACCCGTTCACGGCGAGCATCAACCTGTTGAAGGTCAACGCGGCCGCGACCTTCGGCAAGTTGAGCCTCGGCACGATCGACCACGTCGACCGCTCGAGCGACCCCATTCACGCGGACGGCCATTCCACCATCTCGTCGCCTACGCTGCCGTTCAAGTTCAACTTGGACCCTGTCACGATCATCGAGCTCCTGTTCATCGGCGCGCAGAACAACCACGTCGACCTGGGTCCTCTCCCGGCAGTTTTCCAGGTCATTCTGCAGAACCCGGGCGCTAAGACCAACGTCGTCGCGACTGTCGACACCGGCAACCCTCCGTGCGTCAGCGGGAAACAGTTCGACGTGAACGATGCGATCTTGAACGCACTCAAGAACCTGGAGGTCTCGCTCGACATCGATAGCTCGGTAAAGATCGACGACTACCCCACCGATCTCGCCTTCAAGCAGAACAATGTCAAGGCGATTACGGACAAGACCGCGCTCTACCTCATCGGAGTTGTTGCACCTCCGATCGTCCAGGAGCTCGTCAACTCAGCTCAGCTCTCCTTCAGCGTCGCCAACATCTCGAACATCTCAGATGGAGGTTTCGACCTTTCGCTCAAGGGTTCCCTCACTGGCACTGGGCCGTTTGACGCCCAGATCACGTTCGTCGAGCCCGTCACCGTCACTTGGCAGGGCAGCAACATCGCCCAGATCGCACTTCCTCCCGTCTGCGCGACTGCGAACGAGGGTGTTCCGAACTACGAGACCAACGGCCGTCTGACGATCACGGACAACGACAAGTTCACCGACTTCACGACGTTCTTGCTTCACAACGAGCAGTTCACCTGGACGATCTCTACCGACAAGCTGCGCCTGACTGCCCTTGGCACCACCTTCGATGGCGTCTCGCTCAAGAAGGACATCTCGTTCAAGGCTTTCAACAACCTGCCTGGCGTGACGATTAGCAACTTCAAACTGCCGTCTGACGACCCAGCCGGCGGTATTCACATCGAAACCGACTCGATGATCCCGTCACCTGCCCAGCTTGGAATAGACCTTGGTACTGTCACCTTTGACGCCGCGTTCAACGGCGTGACTGTTGGTCCGCTCACCGGACAGAACGCAGTCCTTGCCCCGCAGGCGACGAGCAACCTTCACCTCTCTGGTCGCATCACGCCCAAGAGCGGGGATGAGCTCAACACGATGGGCGAGCTCTTCACCAACTTCCTCCACGGGAAGAACCAGACGCTCAGCGTCCAGGGCGAGTCGGTCCAACCGCCCGGCACGAACGGCCCCGTCGGGTGGCTAAGCACGGCGTTCAAGACGCTCAAGCTTGAGGTCACGCTTCCGGGCCAGATCTTCGACATCATCCAGTCGATCGACATGACTGACCTCGAGCTCGTCATGACCGAACAGACCGAGGCCTTCGCGCCGCTCGCGACCTCGCAGCAGGTGCTCGCGCAGTACAAGAACCCATTCGGGTTCTCGCTGCAGGTCATCAAGAGCGGCGAAGATCTTACGCTTTCCGCGCTAGGTCTTGATATCGCTGAGGTTAGTGCGGTGTCTCAGTACTGATCGCATCCGCAATGCTAATGCACTTGGAACAGCTCAAGCTTCCCCAGGTGGACGTCAATGGTGGTGTCTCGACTGGCAATGTCGCACCTCTGGATTTGGCGTTCAAGAACCAGACTCTGCAGTCGCTCAATAACGCGGCGTTCCCCGCTCTCTTCTCCCTTGTCACGGACACGCCGGGTGTATCGTTCATGCTCAAGGGAAGTGCCGACGTCGTCGCGCGCACCGCCATTGGCGACATCCCGATCGACGATATTCCATTCAAAGTCACCACGAGCTTGAAGGGTATCAACTCGTTCGGCCACACGGCCTCTCTCAGCAACGTCACGATTGCTGGGGGCGGTTCGGACAGCCACGGCACGTTCATCAGGTCCCCACTCACGACTACGCTCAACAACCCGTCGAATATCTCGCTCCAGACCGTCGACGTCGAACTTCCGGTTTACTACAAGGATGTCATGCTCGGCCGCGCCATCATAGACCCGCTCAATCTCGTCCCTGGAGATAACGTCCTGCCCACGGAGTTCCACTACGCACCTAATGACGCAAACGACACCACGGCGCAGGCGTTCCTCACAGAGTTCTTGCAGACTAGCGACGCTATCCCTCTTTCCATCAAGGGTGATGGGAGCAGCTCACCGTTCGCCTCGTTGGTCCCCGCTCTCAAAGGTGCGCAGATCAGCACGAGCTTGAAGGGTTTGAATGTTCCGGCGCTCGTAACGCACGTCAACGCGTACATCACACTTGACACGCTCGTCACCAACTTGATCACGATCGACTTCGACATTGCGAACCCCCTCGACACCGACATGGAGATCACGTTCCTGCAGGTCGACTCGGGTGTCAATGGCGAGACGTACGCGCATTTCGACCAGGCATTCGAGAACTTCGTCATCCCCGCACACAGCACGCGCAACAGCGGCTCTGTCAAGAACGTGCTTCTGACCAAGGGCGCGTTGGCCTCACTCGCCATCATCCCGCTCGGCAGGATGGACGTGTTCAACGCCGCGACCGTCAAGATGGGTCCGTACACTATCCCTTGGTTGCACCTCACGACACCCAACGTCAAGACGGACTACCACCTGTCGCTTTCCATCTCAGCGGCCCAAGGAGCTGCGCAGTCGATCAGCGCGAGCTCGGCAGGACACACTTCGTCAACCTCTAGCAGCGCGAGTAGATCGGCGTCGGCATCAGCGTCAGCTGCCTCTGCGAGCCTGACGTCTGGCAGCGCTCAGCCGTCAGACACTGCCAAGCCACCATCGTCGCCCAACAGCTCGACGGAGAGCTCGCACTCAACGCCAAGCGCGGACTCTTCCAAGTCGTCGACTAGCTCTCACGCGTCCCAGCCGTCGGCGTCTTCTGCCGACGCTCCGAAGTCTTCCGTGCCTGCATAATTTGTTGTAATCCCGACTCTCGAGGTGTGCCTTACTGTCTTCTTTTAGGCTCGGTGTAACATTGCTAACTCTCACCTTTCTAGTGTGTCTAGTAAGCAAACCGTTAGGTGTACCTGTTACCTGCATCCATATCACGGACGGACTTCCCTCCATCCCAATACCCCCCAGACATTGCCTTCTAGACTGTTCTGTATCATGTAGTTGCGAAAACCGGTAACGCCGCGAGTGGGCGCTTTCCCCCTCTCATGGCGTGTTAAATCACGATCCCCACGTACTTATTCTTCATCGTATTCGACTCGACCACACCACTTACCCGCTACCGACGTTCTGCGTGCTCTTTTGCTCGGTACGTGTGACTATGTTATATCGTTCACCGCTCCCCCACCGCATACCCGATGTAATACCATACTCGCTACTTTACGGACTTCATGTCGCATTCGCATTTTGTTACTCTACGATTACCGTCATGTCCCTGCACGCGCGCGATCGGTTGTTAGTGTCATGCAAGTTGATAGGCAATAAACGTAAACTGCTATGCATTGGTCGTATTAGCCGAGCTCCGAGTCCGCGCGTCGTCAGTCGAGTCTCATGTTCCTCTGAACAGGTTCTCTTGGTAGCCGCTACGAATTCGAAGGATCCGTGGTTCGATGGCAACAGTTTCCGCAAAGAGATCTGTTTGTGCCAATGTTGACCCAACTTATGCCCCTTCGTATCGCTCATCGGGCTGGATTCAGGACGATTGCGTTGATTTGGACCTGGCTCTTGATTTGGACCTTGTTCAGAGGGATGGGACACGCTTTCCGGGTCCTCAAAGGTGATTGCCGAAGGCAAGTAGCAGCGTCGTCAACTATGCGAAGTGGCGGTAGAGCAGACGTACCTAGGCCTTCGACTCGGAGCTCGAGCGCAGATTCCGATTCGGAAACTCCCCTTTCCATCCGTCTGCATCGTTGTTTTTACTCTATTCACTGGGGTAATGGCGCCTCGCGAAGCGTTGGTACGAGGGAGCCGGACAGTCTTCGGTATCTCGAGGAACTCGAGCTCGTTTGACTTGAGGAGCACTAGAAGCTTAAGGGGCTCCGGATGAGCGTGGCCGCGGCGGTGCCTATTAGCTCGAACGATGCTTTGCCAACAGGATTCCACAGTATGACTGATACTAAGGCGCGAGAGAGGACTTCATGACTGTCGAAGCTAAATCCAACAGACTCCTGTCTTGGACCGCCCAAAGCGTTCTGAGTAGCGCAAGGTACAGTATCTAATCTGATACCGGCTCGGCTAGATGAAGTCTATCCCCTTATTATTATTATTATTATTATTATTAATATCTCGTCAGAGTCCGTCAGAAAACAGCGGATATAGCTAAGTATCGACGCGTGCCTGTTGGAACGACCACTATCCGGGATTCGAATGCCCATCCAAAGATGCCCGGCCCACGGTGAAACCAGCGTGTGGGGAGACGCCCCGCCGTAGGCGGGGCCTCTAGTCCGAATTAGAATCAATAGATATCTCCGAGACACTCGGAGAGGGGGAGGGGGGCGACAGGGGACGCGCAATGCCTCCGTGTCGTGGTGGCGGGGAGCCTTCGCGGCGGAAGGCGATGCGTGACAGCCTTCCGTTCCGGGTCCGGAGGAGTCTCCTGCGGAGTACTAGGAAGGTGTCGTGGGTGATGTAATATTTGTGGCCGCGAGCGTGGAGCGCCTTGACCGAGCGACGATAGCGACTGCGCTGCTTGAACTCGTGAGCGAGTTCGAGGAAGGGGAGGAGTTCCGCGTTGAAGTCATGCGCGTGAGCTGCCTGTTTGAAGGCATGGACGGCGTTCGGCGCTGGGAGTACAGCGGCCGCGTAGGGATCCAGGTGGGAACCTGGGATCGGGAGGCGTGCCCGGACGCCCGGGTGCCTCATCGCCAGGTCTCCGACCAAGTTGAGGAGGGATTCGAGGCGCGGATCGACCTCGTCGTCATCCCAATCCGAAGTGTCGGGAGGCGCGTCCTCGAAGGAGAATGCGCCCGGATTGAGGTTGAGGAAGGAGAGGATCTTGGGAAAGGGATCCAGGTCGAGGAGGTGGTCGAGTCGGGTGACCTCCCCTCTGTAATAGAAGGGGCACTCGAACAGGACATGGTGGCGGTCGTGGATCGCCGTGCGGGGGAAATAGCGGCAGGAGCACTTGGTGGGTTCGTTGGCGCGAGGGCGGAACTTGGCGCGGTATGCGCCTGTGACCGTGTGGTTGGTAAGGAGACGCGCGAGGCGCGAAAAAGTGGTGATGGAGAGGTTGCTAAAGCGGCGGGAGATGGAGCTGGCTCGGGCAGGGTTGAAGGCGCGCGTGGCGGGGGAGTGGAGGTAATCATGGCCCCAGTAGGCAGGGTCAGGTTCGGATTGGCCTGTGGTCGGATTGGGGCGTGTGGTGGAAGTGGTCCAGGCATCTATCGTATCAACAGTAATGCGACGTTTCTCGAAGGAGAAGTGCGTGAGAGAGGAGGGGGAGATATCGGGAGGAGGGTCTAAGTCAGCGATGAGGCGGTCAACGCGCTCGTTGCCCTCGATACCCATGTGAGACGGACAGTAAGAGATATGTAAGTGATTGCGATCGGAGAGGAGGAACCAGTTACGTAGTGTAGAGTTGATAGTCAGGAGAAGTCTATCCCCGCCACGAGTCAAGTCCGTAGCTGCAACTTTTTCATCTAGACGACGACCTTGGGTTTCCTCAACTGACGTTCACCGAGTTTTTCAATGTGCCTTCATGACTATGGACATTCCGGGTGCGAGTAGTTTCGTCACTGATACTGTTTGCCCTGTTCTCCCTCACAGCTGTAGGAAAACCGTCCCTGCCAGAATATCGGGGCCTGGGCTTTGTCCCCGCCGACAGCTTCAGGTCCCGCATACTGAATGGCGGTACTTAGAAGGCGGACTGCCTTCTGACACTGCAATCAGTGACCTATCAGCTCTGAGCACCGAGAACCGGTGCATATGCAATTCGCTGGCCGCGTGTGCCCGCCGGCGAAGCTGCACCCTGCGTCACACGGCACCCAAAGCTCCTCCACGTTCTTTCGCGTGCTCTGCACGCCAACGGCGTGCACTGGCACCGGGTGTGTACCGATGACTACAATCTGGCGACGCTTCCTCAAGCTCGTTCATATGCAGATACAGACAGCGGACACCGTGAAAAGACTTCGACCGACTACGTGGGCCACAAGCTCTGCAGGCGTGGTGGAAATCGGTCCGAAGTGGTAAATCCGATTTTTTCTTAGCAAGTGTAGCTCTTACACTTGGATCTAGCTGATACGCGTTGCATTTGTTTATATAGCTTTGAAAGCGATGCCTCTCGCCATTCCGGCTTGCAATGACTGTGGCCCTTCGCACAGCAGCCGCAAGTACCGGCGAGTCCGATAATGGTCGCAATCGGGACCATCGAATCCGAACTCTGAGCACCACAAGACGTACTGTATTGTAGGCAGGGCACATCTAGCGTGGGGCCTCTCGAGTCATCATGCCCGAGATGATGGTACGTCAGATCCGGTTTTCAGATATCATTGTGCTCAACCGCCCGACCTTCATGCCGTTGCCCGTCTCCCGGTCCGAGTCTCTGAGGACTGCCAGTGTCCGCACAGCCGGGGTGTGAACACTGGGCGGTATTGCTCAATCCAGAAGCAGGGATATCATTCACGGTCGGTCCAGGGAAGTACGTTGCGTCGAGAACTGTCCCGACGAGTGCGAGGTTTAGACAGTCCGTCGTACAGACGCATCTGTAGTACTCGTCCATCGAAGGCTGCCGTATTCGTGCTGCGATCCGAAGGTTTCATTAAGGGGTACCGGCATCGCATTCACAGCGCTTCGTGTCAAGCCCGCATATAAATCCACATACCAGCGAATACAATGTCTCCGAGACCATCGTTTTCTGATCGGACTTCTGCTGCATGCCCCAGACCTCGGGTAATCAGTCCCCGCGCCCGACACTCATCTTCAATGATGAAATTTGGGATCAAATACGCCCTATAATCCGAGAAAACCTCGTGGAAGTTGCGCTACTGTTCGCCTTGTACGGTACGAAGTATCAAAGCTGAGACTTGGATTGGACTAATATCTGCGACTTAGGGATATTCATTGTGCTATGCGGCGCATCCATATATTCCCTCGCACAGTAAGACATTACAGGATTTGCTTGCTCATGTCGGCGTTGACAGCATCGACATTCGGAAATAGGCTTAACAATCGGAATCGACGAACTACCTTGATCCTCAGCTTGGCGCTGTTTGCCCTCTTTTCCTCGACCACTATCTACACGATCATCGCATCCCTGGTTCAACTGGAGGACATCCTCTACGAAGTCATCTATGCTGGATTAACCCTGTGGGGTTGCCAAGGAAAACTGCTAAGTGGTCCCACGCGCGGCAGCTTCACCATAAATCAACTTCTCGAAAATTGTGCACCCACCGCCGCCCTGACGATCAACGTTTGAGTTTTTCTTCCTTGTCGGACCTTCGCTCATCCTCGCTGACTATCTCACATCTTAAGATTTTCTTGGGCGACGCTATCGTATGCTGGCGAGCGTGCGTTGTCTGGCGGGGCAACAAGGCGGTTCTGGCTGCAAGCATTATGCTACTCCTAACAACGTTTGGTGCGTAACTCGGAGCCCCTCTGCTACCTTCAAATATTGAGATTTGATTTTAACATACAGCTCTGGGTACTGTGGATACAAATCATTTCTGCACGACCTCCGATTTTATTTTCTTCCAACCGGGTACATATGCGTTTGGAGATGGGAACCTATATGCCGGATTTTCATATGGTGTCGCCGCTACCGTCCTATCACTGGGTACAAACCTCTTTGCGACACTCGCTGTCGCGGTGAAGGCATGGTATGTCACTTCGATTTCGAACGTTACAAGAGGGCGTACGCGCTAATTCTTGACAGGCAATCAAGGAGAGCGCTGAAGCAATATCTCGTGACAGGTCCTATGGCCTCACAAATGGAGAAGGTGTTCTCATTGCTCGTGGAATCGGGTACCATCTATTGCGCTCTCTGGGTAAGTATTGGATTGTCGTCGGTTTCGAGTCCCAGCCAGGTGAATCAAATGACCAAATGCCAACTTGAATGTGTAGGCTACGTCCCTCGTCTGGCAGGCAGTGAATTACAGTCGTAGCATCTCATGGGCCAAAGGCGACAACAGTTTCTGGGATATATTCAATGTCATCATGAACAGCGCCCTGGTGCCCCTCATAGTACGTCAACTCCCACTTCGTCCATTTGATGTTCATCCCGGGCTCATGGTTTCAACGTGACTCCGTCTATAGGCTATATATCCAACGGCCATCATTGTGCTCGTAGCACTGAATCGTTCGCACATCGAGAACGGTTTCAAGGATCTAACCCAGAGCGGCGTCTATCGCCTTCCGCTTCGTTCGCTCACCGTCGCAGACAAAACAGCGCCGATGGATGGCGAGGACCAGTCTGGAGAGGGGTTCGAGGGGATGGTCATCGAGGGGCAACCATTCCAACCCAGCACTCATACCGGGGAAACGTAAAAGCTGGAAAACGAAGCTGTTGTACGATGGCCGCAGCTATCGTCTGCTCGTGTTTACCTTGGGGAGGGCCGCGACATTAAACACGGACGGTCTTACGAAATCCAGTCATGTCGCATGCCGTTCGTACCTTGCTAATAAATAATAGGTCTCACGAACGAATCCCGCCCGGTGCGACACACCGATGTGGACAAGTCGGCCTGTAAGTCGTTCTACGGACAAATGTGCCACCGCCATGGCGCGACAATCCGCTTTACGTTCACGTACGAAGCTACGTTCCAAGTCACCACTCTACGCGTATCGGGAGAGGCTCGACGACGAAGACCGTCCTAGGTCACTGCAGCCTACAAAGTGGGTCAGCGGGGTTTGCGCGAGCCCTGCCCGCGTGCGGAAGTCACTCACGTCTCGTAAAGCCTCCAACCCTTCTACACCGTCGGCCGCCGATAAGAGAACCTCGAGCTCTGCAAGCTCCTCGTTGGCGTCGTAAATGCGCAATATGGCTTTGCCGCTTGATGTCGATGCAGCAGAGCAAGCATGAATGTCGCAGCGACTGTCGTCCGGGTTCCATAACACAACATTCTCAGTCCGTATCACCGTATAGCTAAGCCCGCACGCAGGCAACCGTCAGCCGTACCGATACGCGAAGCGGCGGTAGAGTGCAGCGCGGTTTGAGCTGTGCCCCCTGGGGCGGGGACCATCGGGAACCGCACAGCCCAGACGAGCTCGAAAACCGACTTCGTGAGCGCTGCGAGGTTCTTGAAGTGGTTGATTCGGCTTCAGGAGCGCGGGGCTGCCAATGTTCGCCGCGGTATGCCCAGAGCACAAGACAGTATCCTGGATGGGCACGGCGGTGAGGTTCTGGCAGTATCGCCTCAAGCCGCAGTCTGACTAACAGTACGGTATCCTAGCTGCCTGCGTCATGGTGTCCCGAACTACTGGTATGCCATGATCGTGCGTCGCTGTCAGAGGATGAGAACTTGGAAGATCATGGCCATTCCGACGCTGAAGCGGGCCCTGAAAGAACTCCTAGGAGTATTCCCTGGGTTGAATTGTGTTGCGTCAGCACGGTTGATCTACTTGACGCAGTGTGCACGAAGAAAGGAAATAAGTAAGGCCTCTGCAAACGGCGACCAAAATTCGTGCGCGAGGGGAATGATTCTCAATCTTCACAACGCGCATTTTCTAAGACAGCTATGTTAGCGGACATTTGTCACAGGCGATGCTCACAGGAGATAGGTCACGGAATGTGTTCCCCATGCAGATCTCGAGACGGCTCGTCCTCGTGCTCAAACTGGGCGACGATGCCCCTTCTCAAGAGCTGTGACTACGAGAAGCGTCACGCGTCACGGTGGATGCGCATATATCCACTAGACAAGCGCCGGCTAACGACGCTGGCACGTCTTATCTAATCTGATACACAGCCGCCAGCGCAGGACAGCCCAACCGCAGTGCTCGCTTTGTCTTCTGAACGACTTTCCCCTCTCAACGTTGTTCTCCCGGTTCTGACGTGCTTCCACGAAATTATAGGTCTCGGTAAGTACCCTTTTCACTGAAACAGGTTACGTCTTCTCCCCCGACAACTTACTCTACGATCGCAGACTGCCCGGTTTTCGTCGGAGGAACGATCTCGCCCCACACATGTTGAATGGCTGTGAGAGACGAACGGCCTTCTGCGATGCCAAGGGAATACGCACTATTAGCATCGAGAATCGATACATGAAGCTCGCTCTTACAAGGCAAACCTGCTTGACGGTCGCGGGCCTGGTTGAGCGCCGTACGTTTCGAGTACCGGTCTGTGCATTTTAGGTCTTGGGCCACTAGTAACCGTGCGCTGCTCTAGATCTAGAATCAAAGTCCTGGGTTTAGGTTCGGTAACACGCACATCAAGCGGTGGATCTTTCCAGGCGACCGCCCCCTTCCGAACAAGGGCAAAGTTCTCATACAGGGTTGTTTCGTCCCGCTTGGCATCGTAAGCTCATCTCACGCCGTACCATCGGGCAGTATCAGTTTAGCTAACATTTTCAAGGACCCCTGTGCCCATATACTCGGGGTCATCGTGGTCGTGCATTCAAACAGTTAGCCATCGCGACCGGTCTGAAGCGCGAAGGGGCCGGTCCGTCTGGGATCACGATGGTCGCTGTCAAGACACCTGTGGCACATGCGTAACGATGTTCAGGAATACGCATACGCTACAGGGCATGGCAGAGAGCTTTTACAGCTGCCATCTCTGCGAGATTAGATGGAAGAAGGCGGCGGGGTGAGTTTGACAGTTATCGAAGCCGTTTCGGAGGTGCGCATGATCCCGTGTTCGTCAGATGTACAAAGCGAGGCGGTTTTGCGCCCAGTAAAGCATCGCTGTCGCCTCTTACCGTGTAGACCGTGTGCCCATACTCGTCGCAACCCCCGGCTCGTACAGAAATCAATCAGAAGGCTGATCTGTCCACCGCTACGTACATGCTGCGGCATGCTGCCTAACGACTTTGGAAAATCTAGTCTTCGTGAGGAACTTGGATGGCAAGGTATGTACGAACGAGAAACCGCTTACCGGATATCGTCCTACTTCCATATTCCTGGATGTCCTAACTCCATCCGCAGGATGATCAAAATGCGGCGGGCCTTCGAATGGATATACACATATCCTCGGTTTAGGGCAGGGCCGAATTAGATAGTGCGTCTAATGTAGACCTATCAGAACCCGGGCTTACTTTGATAGCAACAGGTTATTAGAGTTGGTGTATGAGTGCTTTTAGATCCTTTGGCCAACGCCTTTCATCCCATATCTCGATCACTGTTTTCCGTTGGATTCTGTTTCCGCCTGCTCTCTAGTATCTTGTCTCCGTCGAAGGAACGCAAGGGCGAGCCATATGATACCCAGGAGCATGATTGGCGTCACATCCAACCCGATACCTTGTTTTCATGAAGCGGATTTCGTCCGGGGCCTCCAAGCGACGGCAGCGACCAGGTCTTAAGGTTAACGAGGCTGGTATCCAAGGAGGGGACATCCATGGGTGGAATGCGTTGATTCGGTGGGCCTCGTGTGTCGACCTTGGGGTAGACAGGGCGGGCATACTTGGACGAGCCGATAACATCGGCATGGAGGTACGCGTACGAAATACAGTCTGCTACGTTCTCTTTCTCGCTGACAATTTCTTCATGTTCGTTTGGACAGATATGCCTCACAACTGCTACTCGAGCCTCCTCCGGACTTCTCTTTTCCACGCGACCACACCATGCAGCCCATCCTACCCTATCCCGATATACCCTCCGACGCCGAAGATGCGTCCTTCTTCTCCATTGGGGAAGCTGAGGACTACCGCAACGAGAAGCGATGACATGTCATGCCCACGGCCCGCGACATCGAAGTATGACTGCATACCATTCGCACAGAGGAAGGCAGCGATGAGGGCATGAGAGACCCGAGGATAGGCTGGCGTACCAGGGACAAGGTGTGTCATCTTCAGTTTCATGCCCGTCCCCTCCTTCCGTTCTCCTTTCTCAACATCTCATCCCATCCACTGCATGCACGTAGGCCAGCGGTGTGTGAAGAGCTACTATACGCGGCGGCCCACCATGCACGTCCTCGCATCGCTGCACCCCCTCTACCCCGTCGATAAGCTGCGCATTCTCGAGAACCACAATCAAGGCCGACCGAAACTCGCGCATTGCGTCGTTAGGAGGGTACTGGTCGCGTGGACCTCCATGATGCAGGCGCGGCTCGAGCTAGAGGCGGAGAAGTGGCGGAACTGGGAGTCTGCGATGACGCAGAGCGGCGCGGGCATAGGCGGTTTCGTTAGATATGCGGACGGTGACGAGGAGAGTGATGCCGGAAGCGACGACCAGGATACAGCTATCGGAGAACCACGGGAAGGGAGCGTTGTGGCAGCTGAGGTGTTGAACACTGTGGAACGCGCCTGAGCTGGGCGAGGACGTGAGGGCTGCGGCACAGGCGACGGCTCGAAAATGGACGCAGGAGGCTTCCTGTGAAGACGTTTGCGGACGCTTGAATGGATAACTCTTCAGGAGGCAAAGATTCAGTCGCGCCTATGGGTATGGTTGGTCGGCGGTCAAGGTAAAGTAACCTCACTTAACATCCGGTTCAGCTGTACGACTTTTGACTAACGTCCGTTTGCCGTTAGGGAGGAGCAAGCTGCGGCCCGCGCCCAAGCGCGCTCCCAAGCCTCACGCTTGCAGGTTCGGGTGACTCCCATCCAGCCTAAAAGTCCAGCGCACCCGTTCCGCTGGTTTCGTCGTCTCGAATATACAGGAAAGTGATCCATATTTACGACATCGCGCAAGCTTTGCCCCAAGGAGCCTGCGTCTTGATTCCGCTCGCATCTCTCGTCTCTCCTCCCGACGCGGCTTTACCATCCTGTTCGTACGCCAAGGAGTGACGGCGCGTGTGCGCCGTGCTTAGTGAGTTACAGCTAATCCGTTTAGGCGTGTTGAACTAATGAAAATGATTCTAGCACCCAAACCTCCAGAGGATGGCTCCTCCATCGGACACCTGCGCGATCTCGGGCTCAGCCTCAGACTGCGGATCGCGAGGCCAGGTATGGCGACTCCCGCCAGGATCAAGGACGCGATGCTGTTCTCGAATATCTGCATCTCGAGAACGTGGATGATAACGGCCGTGAGGTTCGATTCGAGAGAGGAATCTCGATGGTGAGAGAAACCAGTCCTACACCGGTTTGCTTCACATACTGATCACGGGCACGGGCCCAAGCAGTGTAACACCACCATAGATCGAAGTACGATGGAGCGCATCTTAGTACGCTACCCACCTCGCCGAGGTCTCCAGCCACTGCATCGATAGGTACGAGACGGTGGTAGTGGTTGCACTCCTACGGAAGCTAATCGCGTGCCGTACCAGGGAGAGACTGTCCGTTCTGTTCACGATGGCATACCCACGACCGAGGTGGGCGAGTGGGTCATGGTCACGATCTACATCGCCGTCCAGGAGGTGTTTGGGGAGACGTGGCTCGTACACGTCGAGACTTTGACCTGCATCTCACGGATGGCGCGGCCCTGTATTACCGGACGCTTGGCACCGCCGGCTCCATTGTATTGAGCCTGATGAGCGAGGGGCTTTTGGTGGGTGTATCTCGCGACTCACAGGGTACGTGTCAAGCTGACACGACGACAGATATACCGCACCTCCATCGTCTGGAGCGAATGGCGCGTCGCGATCTTTCCCTGCTCCCTTTGAGTCGCCGCAGAGGCTTTCGCATCCTGGCCTGTTACGCCTCAGGGATGCCCAACTCCGATTCCTTCACCGGATCGGCCGCGCTCGTCGCGCTCTTGGACTTTTCCGTCATTATCGTACTCAGCTTCGCGTGCTCCACGCCCATCTGCTGATTCTGCACCCGCGTCCTCTACATCTCGAAGCGCGCGTAGAAGACGCCCGTACACCACCGTCGGGCGTACACCGGCATCGTCGCTATCATCTTCAAGTCGATGCTGCTCCCATACACGCTCTTCGGGCTGGCGTACATTGTGACTCTCTGGGTAAACCGCCCGGTGTCTATCTTTTGGCTCTCGGTGTACGTCATGATGACGGTGCGTACTGTGCATCTCCGCCCTTCTGCCGTAGGTGCTGACCCCCCGCTCTCCTCCGTTTCGTATCGTAAAGTGCATCTCCCCGCGCATGATCGTCCTCCGGGTGCTCATGGGCCACCCCTGGTCCAGAGGCGCGTCCTCAAGCACTTGCACCGTCCCTCCATCCCCGTCCATGAACTCGAACTCGAATATGGCTCTTTCCCGTGTTACAGTGCGGAGCGTCAGCCACGCCTACTTCACCTACATCAGAGCGGCCACTGTCGTCGTTCTCAAACCACAGTTATCAAATTCTCTCTCCGGAGACGGCAAGACCACGCCGGACGTCTCGCCCCGTCCGAGCATTTGGACGATCGGCACCGCTATCCACGCTACGCGCTTTGTACTGATTGCATCCGCCATGGCGCTTCTCGAGTCACTATGCTCACGGTGATGGTACGTCAGATCCTGTTTCCGAGTCGCCCTCGTGTTATTGTGCTAAACTACCCGACTTTCAGTGCAGAACGGCGCGGCTCAATTTAGGGATGGGTTGGTTCAAAGGAGTACGTTGTGGCGACTACTTTTTGGTGAGTGCGTGATGTCCAGGCGCTGCTGTAGTAGCTGAACTCGTCGATCAAAGGCTGCTGATGATGCTGCGATCTGTTGCAAATCGCACTTCTGGCCCCTTCAAGCCCCAACGCTTCAATTCCGATTTCCGGGGGGTGCCTGTATCGCATTGACGGTACTGTATTCGTCCCACGGTTCGATTCATGCCGACATAAATCCAAATGTCTGTAGGCAACATCCCCGAAGCCTTTAGCTCCCTTACCGCATGTCTTCTACAACCAGCGCTGCGTCTTCGGTCCCGACGCTGGTTTTTGATGCCCCCCTATGGGATGAAATAAGACTGGGTCTTCGAGAGAACGTCATAGGGATTGCGTTGCTCTTCGCCTTGTACGGTATGGAAACGCTTAATTTTACCTGGATTCGACTGAGAGGCGCAATTTAGGGATGTTCATGTTACTCTGCGGAGCTTCCATGTATTCCTTAGTGCGGTGAGGTTCAGAAGGCTTTGCTCTCTCTTACTAGTGCTAACGGTATCTACGTCCTGGAATAGACTCAATAACCGGAACCGACGAACTACCCAGATGCTCAGCGTGGCGCTACTCGCCCTGCTGGCTTCTACCACCGTCTTCACGGTCACCACGTTCCTGATGGCACTGGAACAGCTTTTCGCCGTCTTCGTCACCGAGGGAGTTCTTCTGTGGTATGATGGATTCGCAGATCTCTCGAGCGGTCCAACGCTTAGCAGCGCAAGCACGAGGCAATTTCTCTTGTGTGCGCCGACTGCTGCCCTAACGATTAATGTTCGGATTCTTCTTCCTCGTCGAAGTTCCGCTGGCTAACTGCATCCCAAGATACTATCGGGTGATGCCATCGTCTGTTGGCGAGCGTGCGTCGTCTGGCAAGGCAACCGAATGATTACGGGTGCATGTGTCATGCTGCTCCTGACGACGTTTGGTACGTGCTTGGCTCGGAGCACCGCTGCCGTCTCCCAATACTCAGATTCAGTTTCGATTTGCAGCTCTAAGTACTGTCGATACTCGATACGCCTGCTGGAGTTCAGGAATCATCCAAGCTGGCGGCTCATGGCGGCCGGATCCACGTGCAGACGGAACAGGCGGCCTGTATTCTGGGTTTTCGTACGGTGTCGCCGCGACAGCCATTTCTCTGAGCACAAACCTGTTTGCGACGGCCGCGATCGCGATAAAAGCATGGTAAGTATGCCGCTTCAACCTTGCGCATACCAAGTCAGCGAAGCTAATCATTTCAGGCAATCAAGAAGAACGCTGAAGCGATACGTCGCGACAGGACCTATGGTCACGCAAGTGGAGAAGGTGTTCTCGATACTCGTGGAGTCGGGCACGATATATTGCGCGTTCTGGGTAAGTGCTCAATTCTCCCAGGTCCCGAAGTTCTGAGAATCGGGCGACTGATTAACGTTGTACTATAGGTCGTGGTCCTTGCTTGGCAGGCCGGAACGTACAATGGAGCTTGGTGGACCGCGGGCGAGAATAGCTTCTGGAAAATATTCAACGCCGTCATGACGAGCGCCGTTGTGCCACTCATAGTATGTCCGCGGTTCTATCTTTTAGTACTCTACTAACATATGGTGTCCACTGCGGTGCTAATCGTAGGCCATATACCCGACCGTCATCATCGTGCTCGTGGCACTGAATCGCTCTCACATCGAAAGTGGGTTCAAGACCCCGAGCCTGGGAAGCATCGATCGCCTCCCGCTGCCGGCCGTCACTGTAGAAGTCAACGCCATAATGTCGACCCGTCGCACGAGCCACCCTCGAGGGAGCTCCGAGACTGTGCTGGCCCTCGGTCGCGAGGGTTTCCGACCCAGAGACGACTTGGAGGGTTCAAGAGCTCACGCTGCGAAGAGCGAAAGCTCGGAACTGTTGTCTAATGCTGGAGCGTAACGAGCACGACGCCCCTCGCGTGTGCCTTAGGAGAGGGCTGGGGATTTGACGCGAGCAGTCCCGCCGAGGTTCCTCATGTAGCACGAGCGTCGCTTGTAAATATACTGGGGATCCGAGGGATGGAATGTCGAGTTGAGTCTGCGCAGTCGTGTGCATCAAGCCATCCCGTAAGCTGCTCCGTAAACCCATGCGTCACCGCCATGGAGTTAGAATTGGATCTATGTACGAAGCTGGCGCTCCAAACTACCACTTCTCGCATGTCTGGAGCGGCTCGACATCGGAGGCCGTCCGAGACGAGGACGTCCTATGGGACTGGTCAGCGAGATTGTGGCAAATCCGGGCCGCATGTGGAAATCGCTCACATCGCATCGCAGAACGTGCGGCAGTCCTGCGCCCTTCGATATCTTCAGCTCGGGTGAAGGGTCCTCGCATGCTCCTCTTCGATGTCGCAGACTCGGAGGCGTGGCCTGTGCTTAGTATCGATGCTGCCGAGCCACGCGACGATGGCCCGGGCTCCGTACCAGAGCGTGCCCGCTCCGTATAGTACGATAAATGAATGCACACGCAGGTGGCGGTCAGCCGGATGAACGTGCAAACGGGCGGTAGAGTGCGATGCCATTTTGACTGTGTCCACTGAGACGGGGACCATCTGGAACAGCGGCGTCCGGAGTGGCGACGGACGCCAAAACGGACGTCGTGAGCGCGGGCATGTCCTTCAAGTATTCGTTTCGACTTGGGGAGCGCGAGGATGCCGACGTTCGCCGCGGTATATCCGATACGCGAGACGGAGTCCTGGATGAGTGCTGAGGTGAGGCCCTGAGAGCGTCGTGTCCAGCCATGGTCAGACTCACCGTGAAGCATCCTACGTGCCCGCGCCATCACGGTCCCGGGCCAGCAATACTAGGATCTCATAACCTTGCGTCGCATTATGTCGATGAGAACCTGCGGGACTGCAGTCGCGACGACACTGAGGCCACCGTCGAGAGCGGCTCTTGAGAGCCTTCCCTAGTTGAAGCATGCAACGTCAGCGAGCCTGATTTACTTCGTGCAATAAAAACGAGGGAAGACAACATGAGCGATGGCTCAAAACGGCGTGAACAACGAAGATTCGTGTGGAGGAGTGTCGCCTATTCGGACTGGTAAGCCGATAGACCCCAACTCGCCAGCGATGCTCATGGAGTGTTGCGGACCGTATTCATGACGCGGACGTGACTCTTGGACCTCGCCCTTAAACCTGACGACGATACCCTTTATCGAGAACTGCGAGTGCAAAGAGTGGCATGCCTGCATGCGCATATATCTATCTGAACACACTGCGACCCGCTCACGTGCGCGTACACACCGCCATGGGCCTCGCTTAACCATCCAAGGGCTCATTCAGACCAAGGGTACATATAGACACTGTTTCCGAGACAACCCACGCGCATATATCACGCCATATCGCGCTAGGCTTTGCTCTGCCCACCTGGGACTCGGAAGATCGCCTGCAACAGCAGACCCGAGTAGGCTTGCAGCACCGTTCCCAGCCCCCCGCAAATAGCGCATATGAAGCGCATATATGCAGTTTCCAATCATACCACCACTCCTCAGTGACAAGTACAGAGACTCACGGTAAGATCGTCCAAGTCGATGATGCCGTTCACGATGCCATACCCCGAGGACGACGGCATTGGATACTCTGTCATAGCCCCTTCACTTCCGCCTGAGTGCGCTGGCCGAGGAGAGGATCCCTGCAGTCGTTTGGCCGTCCATTCATGGCGGAGAGGATAAAGGAGGGAAAGACGAGAGGTGTGCGTGGCGGACTGAGTACAGGTGAAGTTCGACTACAGGCGCCGAGCGGCACGAACACGTCTCTTATCTAATCTGATACGCCCTACGGCAGCAACGGCAAGCCCCCCTAGGTCTTGCACTTGACCGACTTTGCGCTTGCCTAACAGACTCTCACCGCCGTTCTTCCAGTTTCTATCCCTCCACTATCGATTTCTGTGAGTGTTTCCTTCACTAAAACAGGTTGCGTGGTCTCCCAAGGCAGCAGAGCACTCATCGCGACTGTTCTCAGGCTGGTCTGGCAGTTTTCGCTGGAGGATCCAATGTCTCACCCGGGGGCATGTTGAAATGGCTGTGACGAACGGCCTTCTGCGACGGCAAGGACAACCCGGCCGTCAGCATCTAATTCTCCGCCGCTGATGAAGTCGAGGACCGCTGCCGCAAGATGCGCCGACGCGTTATAGACCCAGACGCGAGGCATGCTTTCGCGCCATCCACGGTGAAGAAGGCGACGATACTGGCGAGGGAGACCCAGAGAGCACCGGGCCCAGAGTGGTAATGAGGTACGCCATCTTCAGTGCTGTATCCGTCTACTCTCCTCAATCTCACTCATTCTCAACCCCTCATCCGCACTCTCTGCGTGCATCCTGTCCGACGGCCCACAGGGCGAGCTCATCAAGAGCACGGCTGTGCAGAATCCCGCGTCATAGAAACTCGCGGGACTCGAGATGCGCATCCACCCTAACCATGGCGCGGTTCCACGCTTCGCGCGTTCCTGCGGGCGGCCGGTCGCGCGTACGGTACTTCACAATCGGGAAGGCGTGCCTCGGGTAGAGGTGGAGAAGTTGCCGAAGACGGACGAGGCCTAGTAGCAGAGCAACATTGGCATAGGTGGTCTCGCTGGGTATAGGGATGGGGGTGAGGAGACTTCCGCCGTGCTAAATCTTGTAAGCAATGAATTGTGGTGAGTACAACATGTCTCCCAGCAGATAGTCCTATTCGGCATGCTGACTGGCCGCTCCTGGTTCAAAGACACCTCCTTAAGCACTGTCCGCCTCGAACTCAAACTCGGACGAAGCTCTTTTCTCCATCATGGCGCCGAGCTTAAGAGGAGAAGAGTTTTGCCTGCTTCTGCCTGAGCGTCGCAGTCGAGTAGAGCCCGCTTGTCGTTGGACCATCTTGTCACTGTGGATCGGGTGTAAGAGGGAAAGATGAGAAGTGCGGGCATCGTGCGCGAAACGCTGTCCTAGCGACTTGATCGGAAAGGACGATGGTGCAGGCGGCGAACAACGGTGGAACGCATATGGACGCGCTTTGGACTGAGGTCAAGCCCTCGCGCAATGGTCCCACAGGTCGAGTGGCGGTGACAGATAGACGGCCCTCTGCGACGCCAAGAGGAACATTACCCGTCACAATCGAGAACCGCCCTTACTGCGGTTTTCATGAATGGTGCGCCCTAGTGCGCCCTCCGTAAGAGGACTTAGGAAGGAGTTTGTCCACGTTTCCTCGATTGGTGCGTGCCCTCTTCCGTCCATTCATGTTTTAGACGCTGATGTTCGGGATAATAATCTGTCTTCCTTCCAGCTGGTAGATGCGGGCAGATAAGAATGGACATCATGGGGGCACTGTAGAAGGTAAGACGTGCGCTCTAGGTGGCAGTAAGATGTGTCTCGATCGCGCGCATTCCATGATCGTTCGCCTCCTCTAACCCAGCGCTACTGTAGATCGTGTTCATCGTCCGGCGGCCGAATCTGAGGAATCCATTAAGCTCTGGACCCCTTCACTCCACGAGCCTCTCCGGGCCTGACGGCGAAGGGTTGTCTCGTCCCTCGTGTCGTGAGTTCTTGTATGCTCTAAGGCCCGGTTGCGGAAGCTAACGATTTCGCCTAGGCAACTAATCGCGGTGGCTGTCAGCATGCGGTGGGGAGTTTCCAACACTCCGTTGTACACACTGGAGTGGCTGCCCTCAGTAAACGAGTTCGGCTAACGACATGAGCGACCGCTCTGCCGGGGGGCGATGATATGTTGAAAAAAGTGAGTTGTTTTCTTTCCACGCCAGGAGTAGTCTCTCCCGCTCACATTATGAATGTTGCATTTCCACAGGTAGCCACATGTCATATGAACTCGCTCAACATTGCAGATTCCGGAGAGTCCGATGATGCTGGGAATTGCGCCTGTCGATTACCTTGAGCTTCATTGCTGCAAGTCCTCTTTCCGGTAGCCAAGCAACTGGCCACAATCACGGTGGCGTTTCCGAGCCACAACCTTCTAGATGATGGTGCGCCATTCAGTTTCGGTGTCGACTCCCTTTGTCATCGTACTGACTGAAACGCTCAACCCCCCTACAGTTGCTCGCCACCTTAAGGGGTGTCGCACGACCGGAGCGCGAATACGGAGGTAAGGCGATGCAGGACCGCCGAGCCCGACCGCCCCAGACAAGGATGCTATAGCCCGGGTATTCTGATACGTGCGAAGTTTAGACGAGTTGGTCTGTCTGTCGTATGTTGTACGGGCGCCGCTAGTCGCTTCGACGAATACAAGGTTGCTGTACTCGTGCTGGGATCTGTTGTAAGTTCCGTTTTC
>BACB01001514.1:0-11869 GCA_000338015.2 Ganoderma multipileum BCRC 37180
GTGCAGAGCGTGAGCAGAAAGCGCGCCGGGTGCGCATCGACGGTCGCTTTGCTCAGATGAGGGACAGGTATGCACGCGTCGTCAAGGACTACTTTTCCGGCCCGGACTGGAATCATGACGAGCTTCCGAATGCGTACGACGGTTCAAGGCTGTGGAAGTTCGACCTGCTGGAAGATGACGCCCGCGTCGCCGCTCGCCTCCGGCATGAGCGAGGAGCAGCGTGCACGCGCGTTCGAGCTCCTCACAGAGTATCCGACGGCGGTCATGGAATTCCTTGCTACTGCTCTTGAAATCGTCGAGCGAGCTCGTGCCGAAAGTAGGTCCGGTGACGAGCAGAGAAAGGCTGTCGGAATGTGGGGAGGAAAGGAGGGTTGGCCCGAGTCGGCGCGGGACGCTCTCCGTCGTCCTACGGCGCTGTTTCAGTGCAAGGATTGGCGATGTCGCTACCAGCCCTATGGATGGCCGGAGATCAACGCCCATCGCCGCTTGGGTCACCCCGCCGAGTCTGTATGGATGGATGAAGACGCGCCGGTGTTTAAGGCCATGGTCTGGGAAGACAGCATCGAGATCGCGGAGAAGACACTTGTCGCACTCATCAAGCAAGGCCTGGGTGAAAGAGACTTGGACAAGAGCCGATTGGGCAAGTTAATCAAGAAGGGGAGGGTGTTTTGCACATGCCGGGATCCAACAATGGCGGCTCCCGATGAAGGCTTGACCTGGGCAACGCTGGTTAGTTATTTTCCTCTTAGGCGGATGTTTATCTGATAAATGTTGTGTAGGTGTACCATGTCTCCGTTCATCTAGAGACCAATGCGCTTCGAACTCTGATTCCTACGGGGTACGTCTTAGGTTTTCGGTCTTGCTAAAGTCTACCCTCTGATGTTCCTGACTTAGACGGGAGGCACCGGTTATGGATCAACGACCATGAAATCGCATCCTGTATCAAGTACCTTCCCAAGGGTGCAGACACATCGCAAGCTACGATTCGCGTCCATGCCGCTCCTGATATACGCGCACGCATCGACGCATGCCTCAGTCGCTGCCCAGAGGATGCGAGTCCGGTGTGCTCCCTCTGCTGCGCGCTTACACCCGATGACGAATTGGACCGCTCCCTTATCTTGCCAGAATGTGCGGATGAGGTGCTGTACCATATGCAGGCTAAGTGAGTCACTCCGTTGTAACAATGCAAAAAGACCTCAGACTGATTACTCCCTCGATATCTTCGTTAGGCATGGAAAGCGCTTCCGGACGAAGAACGTCGAGTTTTGGGAGGATTCGCGTTTGACTATGACTATGAATCCAATACTGGTTCCGAGAGTTCAGAGGATTCCGAGTAGGCCAGGCAGACGGAAGGTACTTACGGTATGCCGTTATGGTAGGCGGTCTGGTATCGCCGCGTGGCAAATGTATCAGCTGATATCTGAGTAGTAACGCTGTACTGGACATATTATAAGGTACTGGCTAGACAGTGAAGTAAGCGTTACGAAGAAAGTAGGGACGAGGTTCCAGAAGATGTGACGTGTGCCGTCATGGAGGAGTGTTACTGGGTGGCGATGAACAGACAGGGCAAGGATCATTGGGTCGCTGATAGTGAGGGCGGCACAAGGACCTGGAAGTACCTCGTTCAATTGAATAGCTTCTGGGGTTCCGAATGTTGAGCAGCGCGGTACCAACCAAAAGGGGAGACGCGTGCAGTGCCCGCTGACATCGACAGCACCCGCGCAACGGCATCCGCCCACTCCCTGTGGGAGACAACATGAATTGATCAAGGTCCATGCAAACTTTACAGCAGAGGCTCAGGCAAGAAAGAAAATCGGAAAGTAAGAAGTCCTCAGGGGCGCGCCGAAAGATCTCATATCCCAGGCCAGCGCGACCCTCATAGCAAGTACGTCGTACAGTAAACCGCGACCACCTGATGAGCAGTGCATCAGACGGCGAAGCTGGGCTCCGCGGCCTTCCCTGGCCCATGCGACCTCCTAGTCGTCGTGGACTCGTCCTCCTCCCCCTCCAGCTCGAGCCGCTCAGACCTCTTCACGCCGCCCGCGTCAATCGCGAGCTCGCGTGTGTACTCCCCGTCGTGCTCGACGACCCGGGTGATCTTGACCCTAAGGTCGCGCATCTCGAATGGGCCGTCCGCGCGCTGGCGCAAGGGTGCGCGAGCACTGCGGTTGGTCGCTGCTAGTCGCCAGCCCGAGCCCGAGCCCCCGCCGACGCCCTCGCCGCTCATGCCTAGACTACAATGATGGTGGGCGAGACCCGTGTGGATGACGAGCATGTTGAAGACAATCGAGATGATGGGGGAGATCTGCGGAAGCGGAGCGGCCGGTGCATGTGGGGAAACAGGGCCAAGGCAGCGAGTGATGAGAGGGAAGACGCGAACGGACAGGGGGACCTTGCAGTGCTTACCATATCAAGGACGATATACCCGCCTGTAGACCGGACGACGAAGCAGATGAGCGCAGCGGTGACGGTCATGGAGTACAGGGCGCCGCTCTCGATGACGACGCGGAGTACGGGTGTGAAGATATTGTTCAAGCGGTATTCCACAGACTTGTGGGCCACGCTCCAGATTTTGAACGCCAGGAGTGCTGCAAAGGAAAGGGCGCCGCGTCAGAGTAGGTGTCAGACACGAATCAAATGTGCGATACGTACATGTCGATGACAAATTCGTCACGAGAGACAAGGCGTAGATTGACGTGATCCATTGGCCGGTCTGCACGACAAATACATCGTCCTTCTGGGAGGATGCAGTCGCGAACGCAATGTTCAATCGAATGGAGCTGGCTAAATGCGGCAGGTCAGATGGATTGGCGGAGGCGAAGACGAGGTTGAAGTCCATACCCAAGAGTCCAAACCACCCAATAATAGGGAGCATGCACACTAGAATATTTTGCCATACTATGTACGTGCGGTAGATCTAGAAGGAGCATCGAATGAGCATGCAATAATAACACGCTAGCGAGGGTAACCATGTACCATTACCGCATCAAAAATAAGTGTTTGAGCGTTGTACAAGCAGCTCTTTACAATCCATGTAGGTTGCGACACGTCGGCGAAGTACGCTTCAGGACCCCCCTCGGTGTCAAGGCCCCTTGACAAAAAGCCTTGATATTCCCTAGCAATATCTACGGCCATTTCCTGTTACCCGGAGCGTCAGTGACACCGAGTCCCTTGTATAAATAACCATAAGGCGACCTACGGCGGTGGCAAGTGTCAACAGGGCACACCCAGCGAAAATGATATAATAGTTGATGCGACGCCGTGACCTATCGTGGAGCATGATGCACATCGCGAACATGAACATAAAGACAGCATATCCTGTGAGAGAAACAAAGGTTAATCTAATTTGATACCCTGGTTCTCTTCGTATTGATGCAACACGGAAACGTGGGGCTTACCATAGAGGATACCCTCGATGGATGTCGAAAGGATATTAGCCGCACGCATAGACAACATGATGTCCGCGGACGCAATGATGTTAAGGAAGATAGCTAGCCGTAGGAGGGCACAGGGACATGGGAGGGTTACAGTGCCCCCAATGTGTAATGGACCTCTCAATTGAAGGCTGCTGAGCTCGAGGGCGTAAGTACGAAAGTTCTTGGTCACTTGTGATGCTCGTGAGTGGTTTGCCGCAACGCGCACCTAAGTCCTCTGTCCAAAGTTCTCGGAGTTTGAAGCCCCAATACCGATACGCCGAAAGTAAGCGAAATGCTAGAGAAAGAGAGTCATTCAAAGCGTGCCTATATATATATCAACAGATTGACGAGCCTGTCTGCCTGGCCATTGAGTGCAACGAGAGCATTATTGTGCTGCTTCGTTCGGATCGCGACATTTCAGGACAGTCACCCGGGTCGGTCAATGCCGTAAGATTTCACACGCCTTGGTGATTGGCTGGCTGATGGCCCACTGCCTTCACGGCAGATCCAACTGGCGGACTGCGCCCACTCAACTGCCGCATATTCGCCTTCTAGCTTCCTCCCAATATACGCCTGGCATCTGCTTGCGATTTATTGCATTTCCACTACCCCAGGCACTCATCGTGTATCTGACAAACCCTGGTGCCGGGCGTGCATTTCAGGAAGACAACACTCTCCTTAACCTTGGGGATCTCCGAGTCGTGAACTGGAAGAGGTGCCTTCGAGCTCGCAGTGACAAGGCTCGCAAGGGGCTTCCTTTTGCCTTGGCAATGGTCGACCATCTAACCGCCACTACCTACTGAACATCTTCACAACGAGATTACAGACGGCGGTCTCAGGCTTAGGTGTGGTCTCGTAGGATCCATCATACACATGTTCGTAACCCTTCCCGGTTCGTACGTATCCGCCACGCTGAGCACACGGGCGACTTCTAGCCCAGGTCTCACGACCCTGTTCTTATTCTCTTGCCGTACAGCCGCTGAGAGGCCTGGAGTAGACGTCGCGGGAATTCTATGCCGTCGCGAAGGGACTTCCTGCAATGTTGAGGTTTCGCGCGCTGGCTCTCCGTTCTTCTCGCTCGCTCGTACCACTCACACTGCCACTAACATCTGAACGTCTGATAGTAATTGTATGCGTCACAAGGTGCATTAGAGAATCATCCTCGTCACTACTCACCATGCTGATCGACCGCGAGCTAGCAGAATCCCACTTCCACTCTTACTTCTAGACTCCCATCGCGCCCATTGTGAAGCACGGTGAATTCCTACTCCTTGCTCCGGGCCCTTCACGAAGCTGACATGACTGGTACGTTGACAGGCGTTCCCAGGCATGTCTCATATAAGCTATTCAATCCGCGGACACGACGTCAGGGAAACGACAGCGAAGAGCTGGCCAGTGGCTGCTATCCCGGTTGCAGGTTGGTCCGGGATCCAGTAATCTAAACCAAACTTGACTTCTGAAGGCTGGACAGTAGGGCGGTCCCGAACAAGGCTTATACGATAGCTGCAGGCGTACGGTCGTTACGACTGTTGGCCCTGTGTTCAACGCTGAGTGGCCTATGCCCCTTTAAGCTCGTACCCTCATAATGCCCCCACGTACACCAGCTCCTTGAACAATGACTACTCCGGGATCTTTCCTCTGCCTAACGCCCCGTCAGAGAGCGCAATAAGTTTCCCGATTTTCGACTTCCTATTACCGCTGCTCATCTCACAAACTCCGGTGAGAACCTCCGGCTCGGAGCGGTGTGGAATTATTCCTCCAATTGACGATGGCGGCCCAAAGCTAAGGCGAGTCGTTTGGGACAGTTCCCGTTGAAGGAAACTTTCCGGGAGTGTAAGACATACCCGGACCTGCGCTATGAGAAGCAACAATGGCGACACGATGACGACACACTTCCCCGGAGCACCCCTAGTTGGGCAATCTCGTATGGCATACTTGCATCTCTAGAGGATCTTCGAGCGCACTGTGTATCCGGCGCAGCAATGCTTTCTTCGGACGTTCTCGACACGGGTACGTCGCAAGTGAGATACCTGTGCTACCTCGTGTCCCTAGTGTACTGACGTGCGCCGGCCGCGGTTGGATCTCCAAGAACGCCGGTCAAGCTTGTCATGGCGTCGATAGAGCTTCATGAAGATTGTGCTGCACCGACAACCATCAGCGTCGGCGGAATAGCGATGCCCCTGTCAACGTGTACTGACGTACAGTGAGTCACCAGCGTCGATATGCGTGGCGTTGTGAGCGACTTTGCGCTCATCGCGTGCTGCGTTCGAGGCACTTTCTGCGGGGTCCGAGTGGGTCACTCCTGTTCGAGTTCATTAATATTATGCAGCGGCGCCCGGGCGCGTGCATAGGTATATACACTACAAGCTACGCATCGTACGGGGGTCTGAATCTGTAACCAGCGCTGAGCTTAAGGCGGTTGCCCGGGAGCATCGGCCTTGAGTTATAGACTCTAGAAAAGAGAAAGGAATATCCAAAAAGTCGCCGTCGCTTTACGTAGTAACGTATCGTGGCTGGATCTCCGTCCACATAAATGACAAGAACACGAATACACGCGGTGTTTAACTGGGCACAAAGAAATGAGGGGTCATCAGCCCATGGGAATATCAAGGAGAGGACGAGAGGAGGCGCAACGCACCATATTGGGCGCCAAGAGCGACCACTCGTCAGGCCGCGGGCGCCGGAGCAGCTCTGGGGCTACGCTGGTCTTCCGCGAATGCGTGAAGAGGATCCAGATTAAGCACAGCGCGACAGTAAAGAAATGACAGAAGAGGACTGGGGCTTGTGCGATCCTGAAAACGCGTGCAGTGTGAGTACAATGAGGTAAAAGGAGTAGAGACGGAGGGGAAGAGCGAAGAGGGGCGACGGAGAGGACATACGCAGCGAGGAAGGAAACTGGCTCATGGACGCACGCACCTCCGAGTTTGAAGTATTTGAAGCAGTTGGTCCGAAAAACCTCTAGATGCGGATTTGCAGGGCAGGACGCGCGGATGAACCATCGACATGGGCAGACGATAAAATGATGTGGTTTTGAGGGAAACGAGCGAACGTACCATCTGCGCCAGACAAGTCGTACAGCGTGACGCTCAAGATGTTCTTCACCATCGACGCGGTGCGCGCCCAGAACCTGCGATTCAGCACTGGGGCCACTTGTTCCCGGTCCGCGAGCTCCCCGACGTCGAGTAGGAGATCGCGCAGGGTGATGATGTCGTTGAACGCGCACGTCGTGGTGACGCCTATGAGCGGATGTCGGATGTAACACGAGTCCCCGCGTCGCGCGCCCTTCTTCGTCTGCCTTTCCTGCTGCGCTGGCGGGGTGAACATGTTGGGCATGCGGCAGGTGCAGTGCTGCTTGAGGGCATCTTGGGCGGGGAGATGGAGTGCAACGGGAGTTGCAGAATGATGGTGTGAAGGATTTGCTCCTGAAGGATAGAGAGAGCATATCGCTGAGGGGCGCGAACAAAAAACGAGGATATACATGATGACGCACATTCGAGTCTGATCGAAACAGGTGCTTGGCATCGAACAGGACCTTGGTCTCGTGCACGCCAATCTGATACGACAGCACCGGACCATACCCCTCCACCAACATCACCATCCCATACTTCGGAAACAGCAGTGCCGCGTCTTCGAAGATGGTCCCGTGGAAGTGCCAGTGGCCTTTCCTCACATCCAGATGCTGCGCCTTGCCGAGGACTTTGCTCGAAGTTCGAGAAGCACCCGTCCGCGACGACAATGAGGTCCGTGAAGAACGCCTTCTTCCCGACTGCACTCTCCTCCTTGTGCTTCGCGCGTACGCCAAGTATGCGACCCGTCGGCAGGTACTCGATGAGCTCGGACACGGTGGTTGTCCTGCGGAGCTGCTGGATGAAGCAATCTTCAGGGCGGAGGACATATGTGGACATACCATTCAGAACGACGCAGACGCCGTACGTCCGGATGCCCTCTGCCAGTCGAGCTTCGGGAGGGCCGTTTGCCGAGATTGTTATCAGGTTCCACGAGCCACTTTACGAATGAGAGGTATATTTAGCGTGACAGTAGCAACAAGGAGAGGGGGGCGATGGCGCAAGCGGCAATGTCTGCGCTCGCCATAATAACGATGCCGTAGAAAACGGGCTACATACCGTCGGTTGGGCTTGATGAGGCCATGGCTGGCAAAGCTTTATAAGGATCCCAACGACCGCCTCAGCTCCCCAGTGGGTGCCTCGATGATTTTGACAGTTGGTGCTGACGCGAGATAACGCATTTCGAAGTGAACGACATCGTGAAGGTGCTGCCGGGGGAGGAGTAGCGTAAAATGGGAGAGAGGTATGAAAATACCGAAAGAATGACCTTAAAACCAATCATACCGTGCCTCAGAAGCCCGAGCAGCAGCTTCGCGTCCTTCAATACAGTCCAAGAGTAGTTCTTGTACACCTGTTATCTTCGCCCGACCTGCGGCCTCAACAGCATGTGCCGTTGCGAATGTGCATCACCGCTGAGTTGCGAACGTAAGGAGGGGTGCCACTAGATGTCCTAAAAGAGATATGTAGAGACACCATCAGCACCCAGTTGCGCTTAGCTATACACGCGGATGAGCCGTACCCAGATGGAAGAGGCCAGAAGTCCGACAGGTTCGCCGTCCTCAAACTTTTTCAAGAGAGTGCCAGGAAGATCCCGATCCGTGTGGAGAAGGTAGCATATGGAAGACAAAGGTTTTATAGCCCACGATGCATGAGAGAGGGATCCATGACAAGGATTTCCATGCGATATTCGTCAGACCGCCGCTGGGAGAGGGAGACGTGTTGGTAGACGCTGGGGGCCAAATGTGCATCCAAATTTCGTATCATAAGCGCCTAATCCAACTTTCTTCGTGACTTCAGGCCGCACCCCCTTCCTCATCGAGCTCTCGTGTTGCTCTCTCCTAAATACCCTGTGTAAACGTCTCGTACTCTGGATCTTAATCACATATCCTTAGAGTGAATTAGCGCCTCGCAAACTTCCAATCTGATACGCCTATGATATCTTCAACGGCAGTGTATCTCCTCGTGGCTTCGAGCTTCAAGATCCTGAACGACTTGCCTGTCCTATCAGGGTTCCCTTCACACTTCTTGGGGCGGAGGGACTAGCGATGCATGTGACGAGGCCGTGGTTTTTCCTTGGTATGTTTTCCGTTCGCCTCTCTTCTCACCTCTCTCCGCGCCAACAAGACACCCATCCCCACGCAACTCTACTTTTGGCCGCATACATCCACTTCCGCGCCCTGAAGAGCTAGAACCATGGCAGCAGTATCGGTCTGGCTCCTCCGTCGTGTTTCTCCAATCTTTGGGAATCTTCGTGCCGCTGACTTTCGGTCTTGTTTCCTGACCTGCCTCCGATAGTGTCCGGAACTCATGTCGTCGGATCGACTATCAACGCTATCTCTTGCGTTTGACGCAATCCTGCAGCTAGTCCAGTTCGATGACGCCTCACGCCCCGCCTGCCGTCCCGGTGCAAGGGAACGACCCCGACAAATTTCACTGTGAGCGAGGCCACTCGTTTGGAACAATCGGAAGCGAGAATATCGTCCCGCCCAGTCGCAAACTTGCGCGCGCCCGTAAATCCTTTCCTGCCTTCGAGTCCTCCCGAGCATCACGCTCACATTGCCACTTTACCAGCGTACTCCGAGACGTTGCGAGGGTGCCAGAAATGCACCGGTATGTGCCAGACACAAGGTAAAACTACGTTATTATCCACGTGCGGCGCCATTTACTGACGCATCATCTGGATAGCGCCACAAGGCCCTCACACTGGACGCGATACAGTACTGAGGGTCCATGGCAGAAGATCCGTCGGTACATCGATTAGCCCGCGTTCGAGTCGCGGAGTTAGGGATGTGTCCGAAGACCACCGCACCATCTTCTGGTCGGAAACCCGAACTTTTGCTGCGATTCCCGGGTCTTGCTTGCTCCTCCCTATCCGAGCATCGTACAGCACTCCGGCTTCGATGAGTTCTCGCTCTGTGTGTAGTCCCCGCGCTGTCGGCCCGCCGGCATCTAGGACCCGTATTCCAAACCCGAACTCGAGGCCATGCTGTATCTCTTGTGGCCAATCCCTGAAGCTGCGGTCGTCGCGGCATTGAAACCACTCATCTGGGAACGCGTGAATTATGTCATAAGGAGGCCGGCTGTAAGTTACTTTCTGTGACGGTCGTGCAAGACACTGATATGCCTTTGGCAGCATGCTGTCCTCCTGCATGCATGGGACATGTACGTGAAAATGCAGGCTGGGAACCTTACTCGACGTGAGCATGTTCGCCTCTCTCGATATCCAGGGCATGTGTGACGGATTGCAGGTGCAAGACTGTTTTCCGGAATATTGAGAATATCCAGCTTCGCGATCGGGACTCCAGTGGGACGAAACTCCTGATCTGGACCGCATACTCGATTACCTTGAGCGCGAGACCCCCCGACAGTAAGCCTCCCGCTGCCCCAAGTCGAGCGCTGACCCTTGTCACGCGTCTGCCTTGTCAGCTCGAACACATTCCGCCTCGTCGACCGCCTCCGACCTCCCCAAATCCACCGACCGGATCCTCACCGAGATCCGCCTGCGCGAGCAACGCAAAAGTGAAGCGCGGGACGCGCGCATCCGCGTCCGTTACGCTGAGTTCATGGAGAGCCGGTACATCGACGTGGTTGAGGAGCGCTGCTTCGACCACGACGAGATGCCCAACCGGTACGACATGCGGGTACGGGAGGACTTGGTGATGGTGGACGACGCCCGTGCGCCGCTCGGCGACATGATGATGAACCAGTTGGGGCGCGGACGAGTTCTTGGAATCGTACCCGCGTACGGTTATGGACAGCCTCAGTCAGATGCTCGAGGTTGTTGAGCGGTGCCGTGCGGAAGCGGCAGACCGTAGGAGGGAGGCTGAGGCTGAGGCTGAGACTGGGGGAGGAAAGAAGGGAAAGCGCATGAGGAAGGTGAAGGGGAAAAAACCATGGAAATGGCCTGCGGACCCAGAGGAAGCCCTCCACCGTCCCACAGCCCTCTTCCGGCGCGGGGGATGCGGCGACTACGCTTACGCCTGGCCGCGGATCAACGGCCATTGGCGCGAGAAGCACCCAGAGGAGTCGGCCTGGACGACGTGCGAGGAGGACGAGGAGGACGAGGAGGACGAGGAGGCGGAAACGGTCTTCAACGCGGAAGTGTGGGAGGAGGGCATGGAGGTCGCGGAGAGGATTCTTGCGACGCTGATCAACCAGAGCCTGCGCAAGAAGGATAGGGACGGGCCACATCTTGACGACCTGGTTCAGGAGGGCCAGGTGTTTTGCGCGTGTGGGGACCCGACAATAGCGACGCCCGAAGAAGGCTTGAATTGGGCGGGGCTGGTGAGTGACTGTGTCGATTCTCGTGTTATATCGAAGTCGACGTTCGTCCGCGGGGCGCGGTGCAGGTGAAGCATATCTCCGTACATCTGGACGAGAATACACGCCCGACTCTGGTCCCCATGCGGTACGTGATAAATAGCTCCTGCATTTTCGGGGCCATTGGCTTACCTTTCGTGTCGACCAGGTTCGAAAACGCGGGGGAAGATGCCCCAGTGTGGATCGACGACCACGAACTCGCGTCTTCCATCAAGCTTCTTCCCGAGCGTACAGACACGTCTGAAGTCACAGAGCGCGTCCGCGCGGATCCGGATACTCGTGCACGCATGTGCATATACCTCGGCCAAAGCCCAGAGAAGTCACGACTGGTTTGCAGGTTCTGCGATGCGCTTATTCCAGAGGACAAGAAGGACTCTATGGTCTTCCTGCCGGAAGACGCGGATGTTGTGTTGTATCATATGCAGGCGAAGTAAGTCATTTTGGTGATGCGTTATGGAAAAGCCTATGGCTGACCGGAAATCTGCATGGTTCTGAACGATAGGCATGGCCAGGACTTCGATGAGAAGCTCATGTTCCAGGTGGGACCCGGCGCGTTCAACGAAAAGGCATAATTCCGTGATGGGGGGTTCCAAGTTCGGGTCCGCTGAGAAATTTGAGGCCTATATCTTGTCCGCTATACTCTGAACGATTTATCGTCCCGTCGTGGAAGTTCCTGAGACCTTGTGCCAGTCACCAGCTTCAAGTCGGCGGAGGTATTTACTACGTGGGTCCTGCATAGAATGGCTACTTTTTGTCATGTGTGCGGGAGCACTATTTATGTCCGAGTCCATCAGGATCTTTTATTGTCGTGTACTGTAGTTAGCAAGTTGAGTACGAAGGTCGAAGCAGTTCTCGACTGTCAGACGGGCGTTTAGATTCCTTATTGCAGTTCGCTGTCCGGGACTGGCGCTTCGATCATTACCCTGTGCTTTCAACCTCCACCATCGTCATCAGTATCCTGCTTGCTAGTCGATCTGGGGCTACTCATTCCAGCCACCTTTGTTTGCAGTATTGCATCTGTCGCTGGCACTGAATCGTCGACGGCTGAGATGCTTTCAGGAACTCGCC
>BACB01001515.1:0-15738 GCA_000338015.2 Ganoderma multipileum BCRC 37180
TTCAACGCTATGTCTGTGATGCAAATTGGGCTGTGTCTCTGCAAACCATTACATGTCGCACTTACTGCCGCTGTCACGTTGCTACACCTACATTGTGTTCGTTACATCGTGTTCGTCGCGGTGGCCGCAGTGATGCAATGTCGGTATGACTCCGTGCTGAGCCACGGGCCTGTTCTCTCCCTGACGCGGGCGGAAGATCTAAAGACTGCCCTATCGCTATCAACCAAACAAACGTTGCTACGCCTGTGACTTGTTTGTGTCTCAAGCGGACAAATCTCATTGCCGTCTTCCAAGCGCATTTGACCTTGGGCTAAGGGCCGTCTGGCCAAGGATCCGACGGCACAGTCCCTACATCTGATGTGTTTGCCAACTTCAGACGCGTACCATCCGAGGTCGCGACGCCCTGGAGAGTCCTGAATCTAAGTTTGATATCCCGGGCAGTGCGTGTGTCACCCATATCAGGCAGCCTTGACGCTTCGGACGCCGTCACGCTGGTCCCAAGGACCTGTCTAGCAGTGCGTCAGTGACGCCCGGCCGCACAGACATCCGCCATTATTCGTTGTATTATCTCATTATCGGCGTCCGTGCGTCGTGTCGGCACCGCGCAACTGCGCGACTGGCCGTACCTCCATATCGAGCATGCCTATGCGTGTTTGAGTTGCAGGAACCATGGGGCTCTGCGACTCGCTCACAATATGCGCTGTGCCTGTAGCTGCGTTACGTGGACGCCACGTTCCCTGACTCATTCGGTCTCTTGGTCGAGTCAAGGTAAAGCCCACGCCCTGGAGCAGTATCTGAATCCATAATCCTCCCGAGGAGTCGAGGTATAGGAATGCGCAGGTTCCACTTGCCAAGTCCTCACCGCAAACCCTCAAAACTCTCACAAGCCCTCAAAACTCTCACAAGCCCTCCCGAGCCGATAACACACCAGCAGACCATAACATCATGACTCCTGTCACTGCCATCCTCTTCATCTCCCTTGCGCTGGTGCCTGCGTCGCTCGCGGGTCCCATACCGTCGCCCGGCCTCGCGCCCACGACCATCGAGTCGGTATCTGCGTCGACAGGTACATCGACGTCGTCGGCCGACATCTATCCTACGCCTGTCTTCACCCTCGGTGCGCGTATTTCCACCCTTCCGCTTTGCTGCAGGGGACTTATGCTGTTGTTCGCAGGGCCCAGCGGGCTTCCCCACGCCTCTGCACCCCCCACAAGCACTACAACGTCGCGTGCTCGCCTCGAAATGGACTGGCTGAGCTGAACGTCGGTCAACTTGCGATCATGTGAGTCCTCTTGTGTCACTCGAGAGAGGGCTGGATCCTGATTCTTGTACAGGTCGCGTTGTACACCCTCCGATATACCCCGTTCTGGTGTGGTAGCTTCGGACTATGACCCCGTGCTCGAACCTCTTCGCGACGCAAGGTTACGTCTTGAGAGGTGCCTGGTTTCCGCACCAGTATATACCCATGTCGCCTCCTATGCTTTGTTGTACGACTAGCCTTATGCTCATTGTGACCGGAAGTTGTTGTTTCTGATTTTCACCGTGTCGCCCCGGCTGAATGTCAGACTGTGTCCTCAGATAGCATTCCATGTTTGTCCTCTAGACCTTATCAACCTCTCGCGCACGTCCAAGACTCTCCAAAGGACGCTCATGTCAAAACAGCCGCAAAATCTGGACGATAGCGTTAGGCCGCGCCATCGGGCTTCCTCCTTCGGAGGAGAGGAACGTTGTGCTTCGAGAGAAAGCCGAGGTTCAAAACTCATCGATCGGGTTGTTTCCGTCCGCCGCATGCTGAGATACTTGCGCTCGATATGTTTTCCTGCTGCCTCCCTTGCTGGGGCTGCCTTCATAAGCCTGCGTATGTAGACCTGGAGAAGTGAGTTCCTACATGGCGCATGATCTTCGGGATGGAAACATGGTCGGAACCGTCCTATTATAGAGGGGACCTACGTACCTTCCTCACGAGATTTAAGCTTGAATGTGGTGACGCAAGTCCAACTAAATTAGTCCACGGAAGCTGAAGACCGTGTCAGCAGTACTCAGTCTGTGCGATGCCCGGTACAAGAGCGTGAGTACGACTATAAACGCAATCTATAGATTGAGCCTTTCAGACGCCTCACAATGGAAAGTGCAACCACGGTGCATGTCCGGAAGGAGGTCGCCCCGGGCTCTTTGCAGATGGAACATGGCGCTCTGACAGGGAGCAATCATGCCAACAATAGAACGTGTCCAATAAGAATCAGGCTAGCGAAGATTAAGACGCCAAACTGAGCGCATTCAGGCCGCGCTCCAATGGCCAACAGTCGCAGTGTCCACGGCTTGGGAGTGAGCTATATCGCGATGTCCCATCCCCGCCCTATTTCCCATGTTGGCGCCGGGTAACGCCGCGAAACGGGAAACAACCTAGATAACAAATACATTGAGGGACAAGGGGACAGAACCCGGTTCACGCAGGGATCGTCTTGGGTAAATCCACCCACAGAGACGCACAGGATTCGCGGCCAGTCTAAGCGCCAAGTAAATAGCTCTTTAGACTCCGAACCTCGTCTGGCGAATGAGATTTTCAGGCGAAAGCGGCTCCTGGTCTAGCGTGTCAGTGACAAAGCCGATTGTTCTGGCAGGCACACTCCAGCGAAGCCACATCCACCAATAACAAGGACCACGATCGCCAGAGATTCTACGAGAGGAGGCGTTTTCGGTGATCTGCTAACTTATTAGCGTTCAGGTACACGTGAGAGGATAATGGACATAAATCGGACTCACCACCACGGCGATGAGACAGATCGTCTCAGCCTGAAGTGACATGTGGCGTCTGGGGCAAAGGACCGCGCAAGCACTGTTCGGCACCATCTACAAAGATTCATGCGACGCTGATGGCCAACTCCGGACGTAACGACACTCGCCACAGTCGAAAGCATCGGGCTACTTCGCATGGAACTCGAGGTCAGCGAGCACCACGCCGCGTATAGCGAGAAATGGAGCTCGCACCTCAGCGGGTTCCGAGAGCATAACTTCTCGCTTACATGCTGAGCCTCGCACGGCGCGAGTCGCGCGACGCCTGCACGAGCCCTTGCTCAGCTTAACCGCATTCGCCTATGGCCTCCGAGGCTGCTAGCAGGGGCCCGAGGATCCCGCCAAGATTGGCTGTGGATGCCATCTGATGCCACTTTGTTAAAGTGTATATCCCCACTGACGGGTCCTTCTTTCGCGTAAGGTACCCGTAAAGTGTATTCCACAGTTCATAATGGTGGGAGTGCATGCGTGATTGCTCACGTCGAGTGCGTCGCTATGTTGTATAGTTGGCTTCTTTCGCTTATCGTCGCGGTAACGATGGATTGGGTATCGTTCACGGGCCCACGCTTAGCAATAAAGTCTGTCGAAAGGGTTTGTGAGAGCAGGGATGGTTATCAGAGAAGTTTTCAGTTTATGCACCCGAGGTTCAGACGTGTGCAGGTAAGCCACATTCCCATTGTTCGGTGCCATAGCAGTGGCCAATATCCTGGCTGAGGTCTGACCAACAAAGCTGTGCCCTACGTGTCGTGAGATGCTGAGTAGGCACGCGTGTAAGCGTTGCGACGAATGCGGTGATGAGGTTCCAGAAGACGTACAGCGTACCTTCGTACCTAAATGGCTAGCGCCAAGACTTGACGACGCTGTCGTCTCGGTCGTATGCTTACATGGTAAGCTCGAAGCTCGAACGATCCCGTGGCTCGGTGGCGGATGCGATGCTCGAGCATTAGTGGCTTCTAAAAGATCCGAAGGTCGAGCGAGCCGTACCAACCAAAAAGGGGAAGCCAGTCCGGGAGGAGCCCAACGTACCCGAGCCGCGCAGCCCCGCTGAGAACGACAAGCCTCACGCGACGGCGACAGCCTACTCTAGTCCTACTCCCCAGTGAGAACCAAGGGAAACCTAAAATTGCGAATTGATCAAGGTCCATGCAAATGCAACAGAGGCCCAGGCCAAAATGAAAATCAGAAAGCAAGAAGTCCCCTATCCCAGGGGTGTCCGACCCTCGCAGTATGTCGTACAGTAACTCGCGTGTGACGCGCGACGGTGCGTCAGATGCATCAGATCTCAGACGGCGAAGCTGCGCTCTACGGCCTTCCCGGGGCCATACGACCCCCTAGTCGTAGTCGAAGTCGACTCGTCCTCCTCCTCTCCCTCCTCGCCCAGCCGCTCTCTAGCAAGCGCCCCCTTCACGTTATCCGCCCCAATCACGAGCTCGCGTCCATACTCCACATCGTGCTCGACGACCTGCGTGATCTCGACCTTGAGGTCGCGCATCTCGAAGGTCCCATCCGGCCGCCGGCGCACCGCTGCGCTCGCGCTGCGGTCGGTCACCGCGGGCCCCCAGCCGGAGCCGACGCCCCCGCCCCCGCCGTTCGTCGTGCCGCTCGTGCCTAGGCTGCGGTCGTTGGCGAGACCGATGCGGATGATGAGCATGTTGAAGACAATCGAGATGATGGGGGAGATCTATCGTCGAGAGAGGGAGAGGTGAGGCAAGGCGCAGCCGGAGGCCGGGGTGTGTGAGGAAATCGCGCCAAGACAGAAGACGTAGCCGAAAGCAGGGTCGGGAAGGTGCGGAAAATTGATGAGAACGTTATGAGCGGGAGGGCGCAAATGAACGGGGGAATGGGGGCTTACCATGTCGAGGACGACGTACACGCCGTTCGACTGTACCACGAACGAGATGAGCGCGGCGGTGATCGTCATGGAGTACACCGCGCCGCTCTCGATGATAACGCGGAGCACGGGCGTGAAGATGTTGTTCGAGCGATACTGCGCGGACTTGCGGGCCACACTCCAGATTTTGAATGCCAGCAATGCTATGATCGCAAAGGCGAAGGCACCGCGTTAGGGCGAGCGTCAGGCACGAATCAGTTCGACACGTACATGTCGACGACAAATTCGTTGCGAGAGACAAGGCATAGACCGACGTGATCCATTGGCCGGTTTGCACGGCGAATACGTTGCCTTTGTGGGAGGAGGCCGTCGCGATCGCAATGTTCAATCCAATGGAACCGGCTAAAAACGGCAGGTTAGACAGATTGACGGAGGCGAAGACGAGGTCAGAATACCTACCCAAGAGTCCAAACCACCCGATAATAGGGAGGATGCACACCAGAATATTTTGCCATACTACGTATGTGCGGTAGATCTGGAGGGAGCATCAAATGAGCACGCTGTGATGACACACCAGGGAGGGCAACCACGTACTACTACCGCGTCTAGAACGAGCGTTTGAGCGTTGTACAAGCAGCTCTTTATAACGAATGTGGGTTGCGACACGTCGGCGAAGTACGCTTCAGGACCTCCCTCAATGTCGAGGCCTTTTGACAGAAAGCCTTGATATACTCTAGCGATATTTACGGCCATTTCCTGTTACCCAGAGCATCGGCTACACTGAGTTCCAATGGCAGCCGGGAATAATGAGACAGCGACCTACGGCGGTTGCGAGCGTCAAGAGCGTGCATCCGGCGAAGACCATGTAGTAGTTAACGCGACGTCGCGACCTATCGCGGAGCATGATCCACATCGCGACCGTGAACATGAAGACGGCATATCCTGTGAGAGAAAACAAGAGTTAGTTTAACTTAATCTCATGCTTCTCTTCGTAATGACGCAGCGCAGAAACGTGAGGCTTACCATAGAGGATAGCCTCGATCGTCGTCGAAAAGATACCAGCTGCTCGTAGAGACAACATGACGGCGCCGTTCACGGATGCAACAATGTCCGGGAAGACAGCGAGTGGAAGGAGGGCGCAGGGATGTGGTAGGGCGACAGCGCCCGCAACATATAACGGACCCCTCAATTGAAAACTGCCGACGGCGTGAGTACGAGAGTTCCTGGTCACCTGCGATGCTCGTGAGCCAGGTTGGCGCAATGCGTACTTAGGTATTCCGTTCGGAGTTCTCTGAGTTCGAAGCCCCCCAACGCCGATCTTGGCTTCTCCACGGAGAATTCCACCTGTCACGAGAACGGATTGATGTCAGTGACCTCCGTAGCTTATCAATTGATTTTGACGTGCTCGTACCTCACCAATCCAACATCAACTCTAGTAGATATGTCGAAAGATTTTCTATGGGCGAGGCGTGCGGGCGCGCAGTAACTTCGGTAGGACCAAGGGGGCGGACCATTCTAAAGATTGATAAAGGGTCCATTCGGGGTTCCATATAGACTTTGTGCGAAGCACTTCACCTTACGTGGACTGAGCGGGGAACGCCGGATTCCCGAGCACACGCATGCGGGAGCTTCGAGGGAGCTCGGACATCCCGCCCGCACGGATGTGAGAAGCCGAAAATAAGGCGTAAAATGCTGGAGAAAGTTGAGAGAAAGAGGGTTATTCAACGTGCACTTATATATATCAACAAACTGACGAGCCAGAGGGATTCGCTAGGTGTGCCTGATGGAACATCGGAAGATCCTTTATCCTCTGTATTCCATCATCTGCTGGCATTGAGCCTGAGTGCCGTTGTGCCGGCTGCCACTGGTAATCAGGGACCTGAAATGACTTTAAGTCGGGGCCAGCGGTGAATGTTGGTATCCAACTATAGTAATTTACTTACTCAACGTCTAGTATTAATGCGGGCGTAGTGCCTGGATGTTGCGGTGGAAAGAGGACATGAGGATCCGGGAAAGAGAACATTGCGTTCCAAGTGCGACTGTCGTGGAACTCGGACAATGCCGGGAAACTTCCCACGTCACTCTGATTGGCTGGAGGCACTGCGCCCACTAAGCGACTCCCACTGGCAGACTGGACGTGGTGCAGCTCGCCTCTGTCACGACTCACCTCGAGCGCTACACTCGTGGGGTTGGGCGAGAGGGGTGTCGGCTGTCGCGCCTTTGCGGAGGGAACCGACGGCGGTGAGAAGCCTTGAGGCGAAACCTGTCGACGAGGGAAACGTCTACCAAGCCGTAGCGAAGAGCAGATTTCACGGTTAATGCCGCTAAGATGAAGACTGGGGATCCAGCTTCGTCCGCGGGTGTATTTATACATTGTTCGGCATGGGGCATACGAATACAAGGGGCATGGGGCATATGGTCGTAAGGGTGTCGTAGACCCTGTCTAGTATTCGGGGTCCTAGGTCGTTTTCGGGGTCGTAAGTGCATGAGGATGTCGTGAGGCGTCGTGTAGTCATATGCACGAGCATGAGGTCCCGAACTGCGTGAACTCTGACCAGGAACACGAGGACTCGCACGTACGTTCGGAGATATCGTATCGTACTGGTATGTGACATGCTGTGCTACGTTACTTACTTGAACAGGGAATGAAAGTTCGTATCGTGACATTACCCCCTCTGTAGGCGAGAGGTTCCAAATCGAGCTGTGTAATAAATATCGGTATATCCCCCTGTAGGTGGGTGGGAGGGTCGTATTATTTAGTAAGTCCGCCGGCCGATAAGTAAGGTGAGCTATATCCCAAGTGGGGCGGAATTCCGTTCCTGCCAAGGTGGTGGCTTGGTTGTCGCCGTAGTGAAACTGCTATCCAGTTTCGTACCGGGGTGTACACAGATCCTTCGGGGTTCGTCATCGTCGATCCTACGACTTCGACGACTCTCGCCCTAAGGCATCTCTGGGGCGGCTATTAAAAGGGGGTATAGTAGGCCCGAGTAATGACAGTGGGAGTTTCGGTAGTGGGTATTCTGGGGAGCCCGTGGTCTCGTTGTCGGTTCTGCCACTGTTCGAAGACCGCGTCCCATCGATGCCATTCTCGCTCGTAGTCGGGAAGTTCTGTTAGGGTTCGTGCTTTCCCGATCCGGAGCTTGAGCGGTTTCGGGGCATCCGGGTTTTCGCGATGAAAGCGGTCCAGCAGTGGTTGCCATCCTTGTTCGACCATGAACGCTCGTTTGTTCCACGTTGATTCGTAGCTAGGGAGACCGGACCAGCGCACTAGGTACTCCAGCGTTCCTTTGTTCCATCGTGCATTGTATATTGATTCCGGTTTCCATCATGGTTCATCTGTTGTCAGCGTTAAAGGTCGGGCGCGCGGATCAGTTTGGTTCGGGAAGTCGGGAGGGTTTTGTGGGAGGAGCAGGGTTTCGTTGAAGACGGGGTGGATGAGTTTGAGCGACTCGGGGAGTTTCAACTTGTAGGCGGATGGTCCGATTTTTTCCAAAATTCAGAATGGTCTGTATCTTTTGTCGTCGAGTTTATGCTGTGGCCGCTGCGAAACTATGTCTTTCGAGGATACGTAGACCCAGTCTCCTATCTGGTAGTCGCGCGCGGGTTTCCGCTTGCGATCGTAGACCTCTTTCATGACTTCCTGTGCACGTTTTAAGGATGCGGAGGCTTCCTCTTGTATCTGTTTCATGCGCTCCGCGAAGACGGTGGCGGACTCGTTGGGCGAATCGACGAGAGCTTCGACTCCGGTGAAGGGGTGTCTACCATATAGCATGAAAAATGGGGTATAGCCCATTGATGAGTTGACGGAGTTTCTATGTGCAAAGCATGCGAGGGGGAGGAGTTCTGGCCAGTCTGATTGTCTGTAGTTACAGTAAGTTCGTAGGTATATTTCTAACATATGGTTCATGCGTTCTGTCTGTCCGTCCGTCTGAGGGTGGTATGCGGTGGAAGGGTTTCCGGTGATGCCTAGGAGTTTGTATAACTCCTTGATAAAGTTGGAAACGAACACGGAGCCTTGGTCCGAGGTTACGCGTTCGGGAAGACCGTGCTGTGACATGACGTGGTCGCGGAAGACCTTCGCTATCCCTTCACTGTTGATTTCGTTTGAGACGGGTATGGCAATCATGTCCTTGGATTTGGCGTCTACTATTACTACCGCTGCGTTTTTTCCGCCAATGTTTGGGAGTTCGACGATAAGATCAATTGATACGTTCTGGTAGTTGTGGGAGGGTATGGGGTTTGAGTTGAGGGGTGCGGCTCGCTTTTGTTGGTCTGGTTTTACCTTCTGGCACTTTTCGCAGCCATCTAGGTATCGGAAGACATCTCGTTTCATGGTCTTCCACCAGTATGTCCTGGAGAGTTTCTCTAGCGTGCGCGCTCTGCCCGGGTGTCCCGCTGTCGGATTGTCGTGTTGGGACTCGATGACTTGTCCGATCAGCGTTCTGTCCTGGGGTACCACAATTTTACCCCCCCTGTAGACGAGGCCGTCCTCGGTCTCGAATCGGGGATCTTTGGCGGCTATTCTAGCTTTCACGAAGGCATGATGGTTGTGTTGTTTGTTCTTGATGGCATTCGTGATAGCGTCCGCGCTGAGCACTCGGAACCAGTGAGGTTTAAGGAGCGTGACCTGCTCGTTCTCCGGGTTGTAGTTGGTGAGAACGTGGTCTGCTCGTCGTGAGAGTGCGTCAGCTTTAGCCATGGTGGATCCTGGTTTGTAAAGGAGTGTGAAGTCGTAATCGCATAAGCGAAGGTACCACCGGGCCTGTCTGGGGTTCAGGTTCTGGGGCTGTCAGAAATATTCGAGATTTCGGTGGTCGTTGTGGATCTCGAATGTGTGTTTAGCACCCATGAGGAAATGTCGCCATTCTTTGAGCGACGTGATGACGCTGAGCATTTCCTTGTCCCAGATCTCGTAGTTTCTTTTGGCGGGGGAGAGCGACTTCGACAGGAAGGCGATAGGTTTCCATATGTCGTTCTGCTTCTGTGAGAGGACAGCTCCGATCGCGAAGTCAGAAGCGTCACATTCAACCTTGAACAGATCGTCGTCGTTTGGTATGGCTAGTACCGGAGCTGTGGTAATAGTTTGTTTGATCTGTTCGAAGGCGAGGTCTTGGTCGTGACCCCAGTTCCAGGGATCGTTTCCGGTTAAGGAGTGAAGCGGGTGTGCGATTTTTGCGAAGTCCTTGATGAATCGTCGGTAGAAGTTGGCGAAGCCTAGGAAGGATTGAAGCTCCTTCTTGGTGGTGGGCGTAGGCCACGCTGTGACTCCTTCTACTTTAGATGGGTCCATACGAACTAGCCCTTGTGAGATGATGTGACCGAGGTATTCGATTTCTAGGAGCTCGAAGCCACATTTCTCAGGCTTGCAAGTGAGGTGATGCTCGTGTAGGATTTCTAGGACTTTTCGCGTGATTTCGCGGTGTTCCTCGAGGGATTCTGTGAAGATAAGGATGTCGTCCAAATAGACGATGACGTGACCCTGATCCATGAGCGGCTTCAGGATGTCGTTCATCATTTTCTGGAATGTGGTGGGGGAGTTTGTGAGTCCAAAGAACATGACCGTGGGTTCGAAGAGTCCGCGGTTAGTGATGAATGCGGCTCGTTCTTGGTCTTGTTCTGTTTTCATTCGGACGTTGTTGTATCCCCAACGGACATCCATCTTCGTGAAGTACTTGGCCTTTTTTAGTCGATCGAACAGCTGTTGCGGGACTGGTAGTGGGTATTTGTTCTTCTTGGTCATCGCGTTCAGCTGTCGATAGTCTTGGACGGGGCGGAGCTTGCCGTCCTTCTTTTTGATGAAGAAGAACGATGCGGCCCAAGGGGATTGACTGGGTTTGATTCAGCCTGTCTTCAGATTCTCCTCGAGGAAAGCGTCCAGCGCTTCTTGCTCGGCTAAGGTCATCGGATAAACCTTTCCGGCATAGGGTTTGTGTGGTTCTAGGAGCTCGATGACGTGATCCCAGGGACGGTGTTCGGGAAGCGTGGAGAAGGAGTCTTCTTTGAACACGTCTAGGAAGTTGTGATAGTTTTCTGGTATGAGTTCTTCGACGGACTTCTTTTCTTTCCTCGCGTTCTCCTGGATGGCGAGCTCCATGGCCACAGAGGTTTTTGCGCGGATCTCATGACGGATCGATCGCAGATAAGTTAGGGTATTAAGGGCGAAGAGGCGATCGCCTTCTTCGGGGATGTAGTCACAGGTGTCTGGGCAACGGTTGAATTGTATGTCCTTGGTCTTCCAATTGATTGTGGGGTTGTGGCACGATAGCCAGTCGTGGCCTAGGAAGACTCTGTGAGAATCTAGATTGGTGACAAAGAGGCAATGGGCTTCTTCGTGTTCGCCGATCCGGATTCTTACTGTACACGTGTGTGTAATTCTGCCGTTGGCATTCTCGGAACCGTCGGCATTGTAGACGATTATTGGATGTTCGAGGAGATTGGTTTCTATGTGACGATCTCGAACTTCCTTTTCGTCTATGTATGACGCGGTTGCTCCGCTGTCAATCAAGGCATCAACGTCAAACGTGGAGTTGGTTCCAGGGTCATATATTGTGACTGAGAGGGCGAGCTGTCTCGAACCTCCTCGGCCCTTATAATGTACAGTGGGGTGGTCCGATTCCGGGAATTTCTCTTTTGAAGGGTTTTGTTTAAGGAACGAGGAATTGAGCACCGAACGCTTCTCACGGATTTTCCGTAGCATTGCGCGCCGGCCGCGCCCCGACGATTTCTCGTCGCTGGTTGCCTGTTCCTTGGTTTTTGTAGGTAAGTTCGGGGCAGGTGTCGTACTCGTATCTAAGTTATATTCGTACACTGAGAGAATATCAAACTTGTTCGGGGATGCTATAGTACAAGTGTATCTGGGCTCGTCACTGCTCGCGATTGGCTCGAAAGGATTCGATGACGTCCTCGAGTGCGCCCGGATCTTGGGACAAGATCTCGCGTATTTCTTGGATTCGTTGATCGCGCATCTGTTGTAGGGTCTCGTGGGCTTCGGCTTCTTCGTTGGCTTCGTCGAGACGCTCATGATGATCTTCGGTCATCATTTCACGAACGTGGGTCCCCGTTTTGTTCGGGTGATGCCACGGAGAGCTGCAGGTGCCCTTTTCGGATTGACGGGCGTTGCACTTGACACAACGACGGTCGATCTGCATTGGTTGACCCCGGCCAGTGTAGATGTGTCCCGTGCCGTCCGGTACCTTTTGGTACGTAGGTCGGGGGGCAGTTGGTGCCGACGATTTGGGCGGTTGGGTGGGCGGGCGGACGTCGTATCGGCGCGCATGAGGGTCGTATGCTTTGATTTGCGCGCGGAACAATACTTCGGTGTCGTTGAGGATGAGAAGGTGTTCCTTCCACTCGTCGTACCCCTCGGGAATGTTCCCGGAATTGTAGATCCTTTCGACGAGTTTCCGGCTAGCGTTGACTTGGAGAAGGGAGACGATGGCGTTATCGCCGATGTCGTAGTCCGTGAGGGCGACGAGTCGTTTGAATTCGAGAAGGAAGTCCTTGACGTCGCGGTCTCCTTGAGTGAGGTTCTGGAGACATTGGAACGCGGCAAGAGCCTCGTTCTTGTCGGCGAATTGATCGTCTAGTTTCCCTAAGAAGTACCTGAACGACATGCTCCGGCCATCTTGTTTCCTCCAAATCTGTCGATGTGAAGAATAGTATTGACGAAACATGAAGTCCACCCAGTGGTCTACACGTGGGCCTTGTACATAAGAGATGGCGATATGAATCTTGTCCGAATCGTCTGCAATGCCTCGCACGTATGCGGTAACTCGTGCTTTCCAAACTCGATAGTTCCTACGGTCTCCGTCAAACACGGCCGGCTCTTTTGGTTTCGCTTTCACTGCTGTGGGGCGTCGCAGCGGCGAGAGCGAATAGTTACCTCGAGGGGATCCGTGGCTACTCGGGGATGACAACGGGCTTCGGCCCGGCAGTGGCCCAGGATTTCCTCGGTGAGGCGTTCGTCCACGGCGTCCAGGATTGCCCGGCAGTGAGCCTCGACCTGCGGGTCATTTGCCTTGGGCGTTCTGGTGCCGTCGGACGGCGTCGGCCCGTGCTTCTTCTGCCATTGCTTCTGCTTCGGCGCGGGTAACATATCCCGAGAGGCCTGAAGGACCAGCTGTGGCGGTCGTAGTGGCAGCGGTCGTTCGAGGCGGGAGGGTAACGGTGGCAGACATGATGGGTGGAGCGACGGGTTGAGCGACTGGCGTTGGGGGTTGAATGGGAGGTAGTACGTAGGAGGATCCGCGAGATGACCGACGTGAGGTGACGTTTCCAGTTTCTTCGCTTTCCGAGGTTTCTTCCTCAGCGTTTTCGTGGCTGTTTTCGTCATCGGATACAGCTGAGTGTTCGACGGCGATATCGTCCTCGGTTGGTAGGGCGTCTCCGAGGGTGGGTAGGGTTTGTAACGCTGGGACGGACCCGGTGTATTCCGGCGGTGGGTCATCTCGCTCGGGTTGTGCGAGTCGAAACTGTATGTGGTCGAAAGGGGGAACCTCGTCCTCGGTCCACGGATGCTCGGCGCGGAAGGGACAGACGGACCAATCGCAGTGGACCCAAGATTGATGGTTGACGGCGTAGCGATCTGCGACGACGTCGTTGGGGTCGGCTGAGACAAGGTGGGGTCGTCCTTGGCACGCGCGGTTGGCGAAGAACTGTTTGGGTAATTCGCGGTTTTCGAGGGTGGGAGCGGTGTTCCGGTTTTGACACGGCTGTTGGAGGCAGAGGGAAAAAGCGACGCGATATCTTGGCGTAGTGTGGTGATCTCCAACTGGTCGGTAGTGGACGTCGATGGTCGCGTTGTGGAGCGGCGATCGTATGACGTGGGGACAACCGTGGCAGTCGACTGGGTCAGCGTCTGGCGGTTCGAAGAAGTTGTTTGGGTACTAACTGGGGAAGGGTCGGTTGGTGGTGGCGAACCGTCGGTCGTCGATGTGAGCCACGGTGACGGAAGTCTGAAGATCAACGACTCTGATGGGGGAGGGCGAACGGGACGGTGTGCGGTCCCGGGGTTCGAGGGATATAGAGCCGGAGGTGAGTGCGGCGAGTAAAGCCAGATGTTTTAGGAATAGGGGGAAAACATCCTATATGATTCGAAAATCGACGGGCATGTTAGGCCTGATGCTCAAGACGAATCTGGGGATCCGCTCAGTCTAGACGTCGATCTGCGCACTAAATAATCCGATTGCCCCAAAAGGCTGACTATCGGATATGGAATACGAGAAGTACAGACGATACGAAAGGAAAGAGTGAGGCGGAAACGTATTCTAATGTGGGTGGCCGATGGGATGGGTAGCGGCAGCCACAGGCGGGGTGATTGCGAGGGTGGAGGGAAGTGGGGATTGTCCGTCGTGGTCTGCGTAGCCTCGATCATTGCACGAGGTGCCGTAGTTCTTGCCTACGCAGAGGAGCGCGACGAAGTGCGGTGGGTGTGGATGTGCGGGCAGTACTCGACCTCGTCAACGACGAAGCAGATGTAGTGTCCGGTGCGGGTGTATTCGAGGTAGGCGGTCGGGGTCACATCCTCGAGGAAACAGTGGAGTCGTTCGAGGTCGTGGCGTCGACCAGTGGAGGCGAAGTGGTGGAAGAGGCGAGCGTTGTGTTCGGAGTTAGCGGTAAGGGTGTAAGCGACGGGGGTGTAGGGTGCGACGTCGCCGGTGAGCCAAGAAAAGCGAACAGTAGTGTAGCGTCGAATGGTGTGGAAGGACCGTTGGAGTGGGTGACACATCGAGCTGGGGGACGAAGGAGAGACGGGGCTCGTATAAATACTGTTTGGGGGTTGCGGGTGCGACAGGGAGAAGGTTGTTTCGGATATCTGCCCAGGCCGTGTGACAACGGCGTGGTGGTTCTTGAACGGGTCATGCGAACCAGGGCGAGAGCGAATCTACTTAGGACCCTGAACGCGAGGTTGATGAAGTCTCGGCGCTGTTGACGAAAGAGCGATAGTTACAGGGAATCCACGAAGGCGAAGACGATCTTCGTGCTCCTTTTGGGCTGTTGGGAACAGAACCTCTCTTATCGTGAGGTTGCCGTCCGGTTGAGCGATGAGCGGGGAGCCAAAAGGGTCCATGTGGACGACAGAGCAGATGGGGAGAAGCTCGGGATGGCCCATGAGGTGTGTCAGCTGGTACCAACGCCGAACAGGCATGGGCAGCACGTTCCAGACGGAGTTGCGTACCTCAAGGGGGAGTTCCAGGAAGTCCTTGGCGTTCTTCGGACCGTCGTCCGTGAGTAGGAGAAGGATTATCGGAGGGAACGTGGAAGGGTCGAAGATGGGGGTGGGGTTCGTGATGCAAAAGTCCCATGTGGTGCCTCGGCCTTGTGTAGCCAGGGTTTGTTCTTCTGCCGTAAAGCCCGACAAAGAGTCGTCTATAAACGGGTAGGATGATGAAAGGGGTAGGCCATGTCCTGCCTCCATCGTGAGACCTCGAACTGCGTAGACTCGTACCCGGACTACGAAGGTTCAACGCGATGCGGGTTGGCATCCCGATTCGGAGAGAGAGTTGCCAAGAGAGTGAGGTGGGGAAACCGACGCGCAGTCGGTACTTTGACAGCGATCGGGGGTGATCAGTCCTCGACCATGGGTACGTCGGGAATGGTCGCATCCGACGTGGGGGTTCAGTCTTCGTCTTAATGTCACGACTCACCTCGAGCGCTACACTCGTGGGGTTGGGCGAGAGGGGTGTCAGCTGTCGCGCCTTTGCGGAGGGAATCGACGGCGGTAAGAAGCCTTGAGGCGAAACCTGTTGACGAGGGAAACGTCTACCAAGCCGTAGCGAAGAGCAGATTTCACGGTTAATGCCGCTAAGACGAAGACTGGGGATCCAGCTTCGTCCGCGGGTGTATTTATACATTGTTCGGCATGGGGCATACGAATACAAGGGGCATGGGGCATATGGTCGTAAGGGTGTCGTAGACCCTGTCTAGTATTCGGGGTCCTAGGTCGTTTTCGGGGTCGTAAGTGCATGAGGATGTCGTGAGGCGTCGTGTAGTCATATGCACGAGCATGAGGTCCCGAACTTAGTGTTGCAGGGTCCGGTCCCAGGACCAGTCTGGGACCGGCAAAAAGACCGGGACTGACCATAGTAGGACCGGACCAGGACCACAAAAATTTT
>BACB01001516.1:0-12598 GCA_000338015.2 Ganoderma multipileum BCRC 37180
GGTAGAAGGACTGCGGTGGCGGGTAGCGGAATGGATCCGGTCAATGCACGTAGTTCGAGGGCGTGTGACGAGCTGATGAGCACTATGATGGAATGAACAAGGCGAAAGACGAGGTCGAAGGAGGATGCGCGGTCAAGAATCAAAGAGAAAGTCACAGGTCGAGGGAATCACGGCTGAGATCGTGCAGTCAGTCAGCTCATGGTCGAAAGGGAGAGGGAAACTGACTCAAGGTGCCAGCGAGGCCGTGTCGTACGAGAGTACAAGGAGGAGAGGATGTGAGACCTAAGCACAATGAAATTCAAAACTGCCAGTCCTCGCGCGGCAATATCCGAGACACGGTCACGGGGGCGCGTGGCTGAGCGGAGTACGTGAAGAACGCAGCTCGACGCGGCTTGAGAACTGCGCTACTGGACGTTAGTAACTACTGTTTGTAGATGTGAACATGTACGCGGTACGCTGGAGGGAATAGTGACGAGGAAAGGAATGGGAAGACGCGGGGAATAAGGGGATCACTGCATACGACCCAGGCCGTGAGATCGAGTCGGTCCGAGTCGGTCTGGATGGTTCGCGCTTATGTGGCGCGATTTCCGGCTCAGCGGTGTCTCCAGCGCTGCGAGAAAATAGGAAATACAGGTTGTTTAAGAATATGAAGGCTGAGAGTCTTGATAATTTGTGGTCGCAATTTGAGTAGAAGTAGCGCATGCGCAGTCAGGTAGGGGACGAGGGGAACGCCAACCCGAGCGGATCGAAGCGCGCCAAGGGGACCAAGACGGCCAAGCGCGCGTGCGCTCAAGTTTTAACTTGAACTTGCTCTGTCAGTGTCCGGGAGGTGTAAGTACTCGCGGGGGGCTGGCTTGACCGTGACTGGTATACTGGTATCAACCTTGGATTTAGAACGTCGGGAAAGCGGTGTGATATCCAGCTTTATAGCCCCCCATCTCGTCCTGACGGTTGTACGGTACAATACCCGTCGCGGCTGGCCGCTGGCAGTAGTAGGGCGATCTGCTGACCGTGACTTAGTCTTCGCTCCGCATGCCGGACGCACGTCCGAAGCCAGCCTGTGCTGTTGTAGCCCATAACGAACCTGCTCTGGACCACAGCTAGCAGCTACCTCTGACACCAGAGACTTCTCGCGGCGTATTCTGGAGCCAAGGACAAGTACAAGGCACAATGCCTTCCAGCACGTCTACTGGGAGCCAATTGGGCGTATTCCACGATACGGGTGCGCCAGGAGGCAGCACAGATTTTACGACGCTGGTGGTCCTGCACGGACACAATTGGCACGCAGGTACGCAGTGCACGCCCGTCCCTTCGCTTGCGCCGTGCTCCAAGTGGATCCAATCATCCCATCTCTTACATCGATACCGCAGGCACCTTCTTGAGGCTCATTCCTCTCGCGGAGCGCTTCAACACCCGCCTCATCCTCGTGAATAGGCGCGATTACCCTGAAAGCACCCCATACACCGACGAGGAGCGCGCGTTGGTCGCCCAGCTCACTCCCGATGCGGACGAAACGGCATTAGCGCGAGCGCGGGAGATGTTCGACAAGTTTCTAAGGGACCGCGCGCGCGAGGTGTTCGACTTCTTGGAGGACCTCGTGAGGCGCGACGGCATCCCGCCCGCGCGGCACGACAATCGCGCCGGGGGGATCGTCGTCGCGGGCTGGTCGCTGGGCGCGCTCTGGATGACGTCGCTCCTCGCCTACGCACCGTCCTTCCCTGTCGCGGATGTCGAGTTGTCCGCGTACGTGAGGCGCGTCGTCGTGTTTGGTATGTCCTTCCCCGAGCGATCAGGTACTTATCGATGCTGACCCTGACCCTTGTTGACGACGTGACATGACAGACACCGGAAACATCGTCATGGGCTACCCCCGGCGCAGCGACATGTACATCCGCGCGTTCGACCCTCATCTTTCCCCCGAGGAGCGCGTGGCGGCGTACGACGTGTGGGATCGCGCGCTCGCGATCAGTAGCTACTACCCGCACGGCGGCACCCTAGACACGATCGCGCTGAAGCCGCTCGACAACCCGGCCCCGACGCTGAGCACGCTGAGCGCGGAGGAGCGCGCGGCTATGACGTTTACGGCGGACGGAGATTTGGACTCGAGGATCATGCTCACAGGGATCCAGTCTGGGGTGTTCGCGAGCGTCCGCGAGCGCGCGCTCCTCGTACCCAATGACGCAGACGGGGACCGGGAGGACTCCACGATCGTGGACCTGTGGAAGGATGTGGAGGCACGCTTCGTGTGGGGCGGGAAGTCGCTGCCTGAAGTGTCCCACGCGATGCTGACGCTGCGCACCGAGGTCGAGGATGCAAAGGAGAAAAGACTGTTGCTGCGGAAGGTTAAGCTGGTGACTGTGAGAGAGGGCAATCACTTCGTACGCCTGCTTTAAAGTTGCGCGAGCGGTACGCTGACGTTGTACTTGAATAAGGTTCATTGGGACCACCCGGAGCATGCCATGGGTGCTCTATTGGGAGACGAAGAGGTGGTTTAAGCCACAGTTATAAGGGCTGCGGAAGCATAAAGGCGATGCGCGCCGAATTTCTGGACTTCATTATATTTGTACGGGTTTTAACATGACATATTTGGAATATGCAAGTCTTCAGGACCCTCCTCAAGGGCCTTGCGAATCCCGTGGACAACAAGTGAACCCTGGACGGTCCCAGAAGTCCGCTTCGGCGAATGCGCGCAGCACCCACTGAAATGAACAACCCACGTATGATGACTTGCTGCGGCAGCTGCGCCTCACTACACGCCAACGCAGAACGCTCATCTAGGGCCCTAAAGGGTTGGTTGCAGGTACTAAGTAGAGGAGGAGGTTGAAGTCTAGAGACTCGACTTCGGGGACAGGTTCAGCATAGAGCGGCTCGCAGTCGGACCGGACCGATGCCCGACGGAGTGTTCCGGTAGCAAGCGCTTAGCTTGATTGCTCTTCTGCTCAGACTGCTCACGACCTCTACCACCAAGGTCGTGCATACGGGCATGTATGTGGTCCGTTGGACAACCAAAACCGCTTCCTGCACAGCAGATACCGCGATGTACGACAAATATACGAAGATCAAGCCACAGATTGCTGAGAAGCTTTACGCGGCCTGACTTGACAATGAGTGACGCCGGAGGAACTTGCAATTGGAACATTGTCGGGTAGGTGATCTCGACTGCATGCTCCCTGCAGACTTGTCACGAGCTGATCCCTCTATACAGGAATGTATCTGCGGTTTTACGCGGCTGCAATCGCGGAGCATGGCGGTGTCCTTGGTTGATCAGGGCTACCGCGTCCCACGACTCGAGTTCGGCATGCAATTAATTCGCCGATGTATGCAACGCACAAAGCTGTCGGTACTGCACATCCAAAGGATGACTGAAATCACCTTCCTACGGTGATGGCCTTCGCGCTTCTCTCCACGGGATAGAAGGAACGTGGCAAGCGTGTTCGACAAACCTGCGAGGTTTCGTGCACAGCATCGTCGACGGATCTGAACTCTAACCCGTTCTTGCCGAACTACATTGCCGTGGCACAATCCTTCCCTCAGTGGCAGCTATGGAAGGTCCATGATATTCGAACCATCACCAACACCTTCCCGCCCTTTGCGGTCTGTCCTCCCCGTGGGACACCGATGGCCACGGTTTTCCTCGTTCATTGCTCGCGCCTTCCCCTCCGAGGCTGCGGCCGGCACCCGTCGGCTAGATGTTCGGGGAGGTGATCATCGCGCCCCGAACCTGTCCCCTTGTTCCCTGTGTAGCCAGGTGCATAGCGAGCAACTGCGACATTCCCGGATATCAAAGAAGCCCCAAGGGTCATTCTTGCCACGCTTGTTTCTGTCAGCCACCTTGTTCGTGCCGCCCTCTTTCCTGGTTCTCGGGTTCCGAGTCGCTGCTTGACATCGCCCCGGGCGTCGAAGCGAAGAACGGCGCGGGTGGCGATAACAATCAGTGACTGCCATTGACTCCGAATCGCGTCCTCGGACCTGAGCCTCGCTCTCGCTTCGGCGTGGGCTGTTAATATCGGCCACCGCCTCCACACGGGTGAGTCGACCCGAGCAATGTCCTTCTATGGCTGCGCCTTGTAATTCGGCTGATACACCGGCTAGTGTTGCAGGCTTCATCTGCTGGGCTTCGCGACAATGCGCCGCGAGATGTCAATACGTCACAACGGAACCCACACACTCCGCGAACCCGCAGCTTCCCGGCGGGATGCTGTGACACAAACCACAGATCCCATTGCTATCATCGCAGCCCTAGATCTGATCTGCCTACGCCCAACTGCAAGCCGGCGAGCTCTCGTCGTGAGAAGTCCAAGGGCCGAGATGCGAGCATCCGCGCCCCTGCCATCCAAATCTGGTAACGTCGAACGTTCGCGCAACAGGTCTCCTGGCCGCAGCATGGTGCAATGGTCGAATCTTGCCTGGAACTTCAGCGTTTCCCGACATACGCACAGGGGTTGTCAAGTACTTTCGGAACCGCAATCCGCCTCCCTCCTCCCTTCCAACAGCTGACGCCACACACTGCCAGTCCTTGTACGTGTACTGCAGCATCCTTCCATTTTCAGATGCTTCGACGGGATTCGAACTCTCCGCGACAATGCCGGTGCCCTCGTTACCGCCCGGGCTGGGCGAGACTGTGCGACCTGGTGTATGCGGACGCCGACTCTGCGGGCTTGGGGCTGGGGCAACGCAGCATCTGCTCACTCAGCGGCTTGTTGCCTCGCCCAACGCCCTCCCAGGGTTACGGTTACGTGTTTTGGGAGCCGGTTCAGACGAATCCGATGACGATCGTTTCTCAGGGCAATATCCATATCCACCCCCCAACCCCCCCAGTCCCCTACATTTAAAAGCCGCGACTCTGCTCCCATGTCGCTTTCCCCACAAACCTTACCCGCCGCAGTCCCCTCATTTCCTCCCCATTAAACCAACCAAGTCCCCACCGCAACTCCAGTCTCTATCCGCCGCCATGCCCCGCCTCAGCACCGCCGCGCTCGTCCTCGCCGCTCTCTCCCTCGTCCCGCTGTCGATGGCCGGTCCCATCCCCCAGACGCAGACCGTGAGTTCCGCCTCTGCACTCCCTACCGACACGGACCTGCCGTCCGAGCCGAGCCCTACGATCGCGTTCACACTGGGTGGGTATCGCTGCGCCTTTCCTTTCGTCCTGGACGCTAACCTCCCGCTGCGATTTTGTAGGGCCCGGTCCCCTCCCGCACCCCACCGCCAGCGCGCCCGCGTCGTCCTCGTCCGGGCTCGTGCTCGAGATGGACTGGCTCAGCTAAACGTCGTAACCACATAACCTCAACCCCACCGCGCTGTGCACCTGGATAGTAAACGCGTCGTCCCCCCTGTCCGCTCTGCCACTAACGCGCCGAAACCCATACAGGCGACACCCTCGCAACCTACCCCTCGCACCAATACCAAGGCCAAATACTGAACACCGCATATATAATATTTATGCTCTCCCTCGCTTGTATCCCTAACACCAGCCCTTTCCTCCGCATTTCCACTATATCGCGCAGCATAACTATTCGCCCCTTATTTAGTGGTTTTCACGGCTGTACCATATCCCTTCGTTTTGACCTCCCCTCATTTGCTGTATCAACTACCAGCCACCACTCGCTTATGTACACTCTGTATTCGATACTCGTCCGTGCATGACACAATCCACTCCTTTGAACTATAGCCATCAGTGACACCGATAAAATACAGACGGGTGACCTCTAACCATAGATACAAGACACAGAACACCTTTGCGAGTCCATCGACACAGACACAACACAGCCAAGGTCCGACTCGGATCACCGCCGTCCATGCCCATCTACAACAACTCCCGCCACCGCGCGCCGACGCACCGCCCTCAGATCGCATTCAAGCCCTTGTCTTGCATCTCGCCCACCGCCTCCCTCGCCGCGTCCGCATACCCCCCGCCTCCGTTCTTCTTTTGCTTCTTCCGCCGGTTTCCGTTCACGCCCGAGCCCTTCGCGCCCCCTTTCCCGCCCTCCCCCCCACCACCCGTCTTGCCGTGCTCATGTTCCCCCTCCTCGGCCCTCTGCTCGCCCTTGCCCTCCATGGCACCCTTCGCGGTTTGCACCGGGGCGCGCCAAAAGCCCAGCACGTTGGAGAAGCCGAAGGTGAGGGCGCGGCAGGCGAGGGTGGACGCGGAGAGCGCGGCGTGGACGAGGGGCGCGAGCGGGGGCACGACGAGCATCGCGAGGTCCGCCTGCTGGTAGAAGTCCTCATGCGTGGCGATCACGTACACGGTCTTGCCGGACGGTTCGTCCTGCTGCTGGTGCAGCTTGAGGTGCGTCATGAGTCTGTACGCGCAGTCAGCATTTGGCCCTTCCAAACCGAGACTGCGACCCTCCGACGAAGGCACGGACAACGGCGAGACGACGAATGGGGAGGAAGAGGAGAAATAGATGGTGAGAAAGACGGAAACGCACCGGGCGGTGCCTGGCGAGAGCGGCGACCAGCGGACGTGGAAGGTTTGAGTGATGTCGAGGAACAGCTCGAGCCTGTCCTTGTTGTACGTCACGCTCCCGACGTCGAGGGTGTGGCTCGGCGACATGATGCGGTACCATTGGTAGATCCCGAGGATGCCCTTGCGGTCCTTAGCCTCGCACAGTGGGTGCCGGAACACGGCGTCCGGCATATAATATCTGTATCGCGGCAATTCCGTTTCCCCAGGAGCAACAGTTACGATGAGGCTCCACACTTAGCGAGCTCAAGTGAGGGAAACGCACTTTTCAACCGCCCGCTTCTGGACGTCGGGATCGGTGCTCGTCGTGAGAAGGTGGACGACGTCGGCGATCTCTCTCTCTGGGTGTTCCATGGTGAGTGAGAGTGTAGAGTGTGGGAAGGTGTGGAATAGGGGGTCTTCACGGCTTTGGCTTTACCTCGCCTGTGATATTCGACGCCCGTATTTAGTGACGTCATCTACGCTCCGTTCTAGGCACCCGCCAGAGACGCCATGGCACGCACTACCTCCATGATTAGACCCTCATTTCTAGCTGTAACCAAAGTACGCTCGTCAGCACGGTTGGACATCGAATCTGACAGCTCCAAGTCTATGGCGCACACTCACACAAATTCGTCGGCCCTTACTTGCACTCCGCGCAATACGCGGTAGTCAAGGTACAGGTATTCGGGTGCAATAATGGCTGCGGGCTGCGTCTGCGTAGAGAAGAACATTTGGCGCGAGAGTCCAAGGCATCGTGATAATCATCACCATCGCTAAAGAAGGAAACGGCAACAGCGGTGGAAAGAAGTGGGAAAAGTCCAATTCTTAGAACTTCAAGGTGTAGACATCCGAGAGCCAAGCATCTGTTTCTACAACGCGCGAGCAGTAAGGTGCTGCAAGTCACTCGTTGGTTTCTGTTGATGACCGCATAAGGTTGGGGTGCAGCACGGACGATCGCGAACGAGAACTCACCCCACCACGGCCCCCGCGTCTGACCTGTTTCGACTACCAACCTTCCTTGTGTCCGCAGCCTTGGCAGAGCCGCCTCAACGTGCTCCTTCATCCGCACGAGCTTCCTCGGGTGAAATTCGAGGGGCACGGTCCCAGTGTAGCACGCGGACAAGTCCATGACGAGGGTGATATCCACGAAGCGCGGCGCGGAGAACGCGGCGTCGACCGCCGTCCAGAGGCCGGCCGTGCGTCGGTCGAACCGCGCGAGCACTATACGCACGCGGCGGATGCTGTGCGGGAGGTGTGCGATGAGCGCGGCGTGAAGGGGGAGGACGACATGCGTGCGCAGGACGAGCTCGACGAGGCCGTCGAGCTGTCCGAGGTTGAGGCGGTGCCAGGGCGGGTTGGGGACTGTAACAACAACAGAAACCCCGTGAATGGGTTGGCGACATGCTTCACGCTGAAATGGTAGAACACGTACCTGGGACGACATCGGGCATATGCAGAGGGGCGTACCCATACGGCGGGGGGACGAGGATCGGGATAGGGCCGAAGATCAGCTTCCTGAGGCTCCCGTGCCTCCCGAGCGCAGCGAAGATGCGGCCGAGGAGCTCGACGTCTTCCTCCGTCCACCACACGAGCGCGTCGTTGAACCACAGCACGCGGAGCGTCTCGACGGTGCGCGTTTCGGTGACGAGCTTCGCGACGACGGGCAGCGGGATGTCGGACGTACGCAGCTCGCAGAGCGCGATGTGCGCGGGGGCGCGCGCCCCAATACCGGGGATCCCGTCCTCGTGCAGGAGGCGGAGGCGGCCGACGGTGAGAGAGAGCCGGCGGATAGAGGAGAAGAGGGCGAGGAAGTGGAGGAGGATCCGGAAGTCGTACGTGACGAGGTTGGAGGTGTCGATGTGGATCTCTTCGACTGGACCAGCGAACGGGTTCTTAAGGAGTGGGAGTCCGGGTGGGATTACCTCGTCCCCGAAATGGTCGCGGCTCACGCCCAAGACGAATTGCGTGAGGTGGAGGATGCGGAGTCTAGGGAGCCGCGAGAGGAGGAGTGAGAAGTGGTCCCATTTCAGGGAAAGGTTCGTGATCTCTTCGCCAAGGATGGAAAACCGCTCAACATACAACGCCACATCAGGGCAAGAGATGAGGAAGTCCACTGTGGCCTTTAACAACCCGTATTGAGTGATGGTGAGAGACCGGAACAGGTGGTAGCGGCTGGGGTCAAGCCACGGGCTGGATACCAGTGCGCAAGCCTGAAGTGAGGTGCGGTCATCGTACAAGTGGTCGACGATGGAGTTTGTGAGTTCCTGGGGGAGTGCGAAACAGGGAGAGCACAGTCTTCCAGGCATGATTGGGATTGGAGGGCAACAGTCGATGCGACAGACGCGTCGACATTTATCCCAACGAGTTCTGGCCTATGAGACTTCGCTTTGATAATGTCGGCGACGTGGTCGTGAAAGCGACAAATAATGAATAAGTATGGAAGCACACATACATTTTACTCGCGACACACAGCAACGCCTTATGAATTGAACAAAGCGGGGTGCGGGGCCCACTGCGCGTGGAATGGAGCCCACGATGATCCGGAAACGTTATTCAACATAGGAGCCAGGGCATCAGCTCTGAGGAAACCGAAGGTAGTTCAGTCATTCCATAACATAGACGTAGCAGACATGAAACGATGCCGCCTACTGGACGCACGTCTCGATGTTTGAGATGTACTCAGCTATGGAGTTTGGATGCGGAATCGATACAAGGAGAAAAGGAGCAAGAAGGATCAGGATCCTCAGCTTCAGCAACCGTCAAGGCAACCGTCCATCAGAGACGAGCGTCAGGCAGAGACGTGGGGCCACCGTCGTGCCGAACGCTCGCATTCAAAGTCCGCCATTGAAATGAAATGAAACTCCGCCATAGGGGCCATAGGGCGGCGACTAAAACCACAATGCGGGCGGGCCGACCACAATGCGAACGGCCCGAGAGCGGGGAAGGGGGACGGACAAACGAATTGGAGGGGATCTGCGTAATAGTAGTCTTACCTCTGCGCGGCTCCATTTCCGATAGAAAGCCCGGCACAGAAGATACAGCCTGTTCGCCAGATCGTACTCATGTAGAATATACCTGAGGTTAACCTCGATTTCAATTGACCCCGAATATGATAGGTGCATGGGGAAGTCGAGAGGTTTGACTGACGCCGTGACGGAGGACGCCAGCAAAGGTCGCAGCGACCGAGGACGGCGCGCAAAGTGGACCGGGGTCGGCCGGCCGTTTGCCGACGTGGTTCCTGGCGCCCGTTCAAGGTTTCATGCGCTTGGAGGGCGCTTGGACTCCTTGGCGCGTTTGCTAACCCGAATCGAGCGTAAGAGCTCAGCAAATGCCATGCAAATGCAACGCCACATACGACAATAGGCGAGTCATTCGATCTTCCTGAGTAGACATATGCCTGCAGTCGAGATACGTACTCACTCTACTGAAGTCTTGTTGGCAGACGACGACGTGGCGACGTTTGGTTGTTCTCCAGGAGTCCAGGACAGGCAGGGACAGGCACACGACTTTGGATTCTACAGTAGTGCTTAATCCAAGTAAACGTTGTCAGGCGGAGGTCGATGGTGATGGCGGACGTATTGGCGGTGCTAGGCCCTGACAAGCTACGCGATGCTGCTTAACCGACGAGCCGTCTGCAAAAGGAAACGACTTTTGGTGCGAAGGAGGGCCAAGGCGCCACAGATCAGTTGGTAACCAAAGGTGTGTCTTTGTATATTTTTTCGACTCACTCAGATTTCATGTAACAGACGCAAGAAGCGTCGGTGGGCGGTGAGCGACCTTGGTGCCTGCTCGGCTAGAGTTCTACTTTCCCGACTCTACTTATGTATCGGCTCAGTTCAATTTCGATGTCGGTCGAAAAGCCTGGATCAATATGGGGGCACCGACCTTCTTGGCGATAGCGACGGCGTGCTGCCCGTCCGGGGCTCGAGAGCTGCCGAGGAAGACCGAGAAAGTGGAGCTTTAGTCGGGTGACATGTCAAATGTTTGCGAACCCTACCGTTACGATGACCACAAACGTGAAAGAGCTGACCCATGTTAGCTCCAGGAAGTCCCAGAAACAGCTTGAAGTGCTAGAGCCTAGAAGCGAGGCTGTTCAACTCCTCAGGATGGAGACCTTGGGCGTACAGCACTGGTACAAATCATGATGGAGACTGATGGGATGTCCGAATAATCTGGGGGATCAGCCCATGTGAAATTTTCCGAACCATACGGAGTGACATTGAGCGCTTTGTGCTCAAGAAACTACTCCCAACTCGTCGACCGTCGCAGTAAAGCGGCTCTAAGGGTAAACCGGTCACGAGCAACTGCCAGGATCGCGATCCCCCGTACTTACGCCTCGCAAATTATGCCGCGGTGTGCTATAATATGTCACCGGTTCTCTAGCGCCACTAGCGCGTCCCCTCGCTCTCCTTCTGGTCTCTCTTTCCTTCGGACATCAGTGCAGCGCGCAAGGTCGCCGTGATGGTGTCTCAGCCGGGAGCCGCGATTATCTCGACGACGACCCAGGCTATTCTCTACGGTGAGCTCTTCCATGTGGCACTTCGTCAGCCAGAAGTGAAGCTAGTGAAGCACGAGACTAAGCTCGGTCCCCGAACAGGATATGCGGTGGCCATGTTTATGCTCGCCATGTGGATCATGCTTCGCGACCGGCAGAGGCGTCACACCAACTACTACATGGTTATCCCCGCATGTACGCTGTTAGTCCTGGCAACCGCGGTAAGTCGTCTATTTCGCGCACGGGTTGCTAGGGATCAATATCTGTACAGCTCACTTTGCGTTCGCCAGGAAATGGCCGTCGACATCGCCAGGCTATACGAAGGCTTTATATCAAAAGGTCCCAATTTAAATGGAGGTCCCGAAACATACTTTGACGACGTGACGAGACCCACGTTCGTTTGGAAGAGCTGCCTATACAACACCCAGACTATCATCCTGGACGCCGTGGTGGTGAGCTTGCCCTCTAACCGAAGCTACTCGAGTAGTTCTATACCGCTCACGTCGACTGCTCCGCTAGATATACCGCATGTACGTCGTGTGGAAAAGCCTTCTGATCTGTGTGCTGCCGATAGCAGGGTGGCTCGCACTCATCGGTATAAACTCCGGCTTCCTTCCCCGTCCATTCTAGCGTCGCTAACCGGCAACCCGTAGCTACCTCCATCGGCTTGAACGTTGCGCTCGCGGGCGATGCCCCCGAGAAAATGGATGTATTCGCGAGACGGACCGGCAAATGGATTACCTCGGTCTACGCCTTGACTCTCGCGACCAACTTATCGGCAACAGGTGTGTATCGCGCATGTACTGGCAAGCTACAGACACGCTTTGCGGTGGCACTCACGCCGTCGTTTGCAGGGCTGCTGGCACTCAAGATCTGGATGGTAGACCGCGGGTCCGCCCAGTACCGTTCGGGTAGCATCCTCACACCCGTGCTCCGGGTCGTCATCGAGAGCGGCGCGATATACTCGTTGACGATCACCACCGGGCTCATCTTGTTCCTCGCCAAGTCCTCCGGCGTGTTCGTCCTCCTCGATATGGTGAGCCCTACATCCGACTCTGCGACTGTTGCTTGGCGCTCAACACACATCTATCCTGATCGTTCCCGTCAACTCCACGTGTACTTGGCGCACGATCTCGCCGGGGCCCTATCCCTTTGGGCGCCCTGATCTCCCACATCCACCGTTCGACCCTTCAGCTCTCACCCATCATCTGCATCGTCTCCAACATGCTCATCATCCGCATCGGACTCGCGAGAGACCCCAGCTTCGGGTCCAGCGGCACGAACAACGGCGGTGTCAGTGTTTCTGGCTGGGCCGCTGCGTTCACGGAGCGCAGCCACGGTGGACCCGCGCGGCGTCGGGGGCCGGATGGCGCGTTCGCGATGCGCGACCTCAAGGTCGAGATCACGCAGGTCGTCGAGGACGACCGCGACGACGACGTTGAGTACAGGGCCTCGACAGGCGGCCGGGTGTCGCTCACACGCCCGGCGGACGTCAGGGCCGAGCCGGTGGACTTGGAGGTGGGGGAGGAGGAGGACGAGTCCTCCAAAGGCTCGTTCGGGGTGCAGGGGACGGGCAAGGCTGAGCACGCTGTCTGACAGTGAGAGCCTTGGCTTGTTGCTTTCTGCGAGATTCGCGTCCCGTCATAGATCTTAGGGGG